>JAODLI010035514.1:0-18808 GCA_027575585.1 Percopsis omiscomaycus | reverse complement strand
ATTGACTCTAACCAAACCACGGATCGATCCGTGATGAGTTTTGTGATCTGTCTCGCCACTAGTGTAGTAGCACTGATAAAAAAATTGACCAGAATACCAGGATACATTGACCAGAAAGGGGGAAATCCCCCCCCCCCCCCCGCACCCTGGTTACAATTATTATAATTTAAAAAATAAGAAAATATATACTAGAACCAGGAGTTTCAGTAGAGCTATCTACAGCTGCTGTGTGGGACAATAATAATATAGTCATAAGAAGACCATGCATAACACGCATATACAAGTACAAGAAGACAACACAGTGAATTGTCATTTTAAAATAAAAACATTTATTGTCTGGAGTAAGCAGTACAGGTTGCACACAAAGCTATTCAAAATGAAAGCAGTGGGAAATTTCCACTCACCAGTGCTTTCATCATCCCTGTTTGTGTCAGCAGCATCATGAGATGGCGTTCCACCACCACCAAAATACTTCCATTATTGATCCTGAGAAAGACAGTGAATATTATTTTTTATAATGATTGTGACCAGGAAATAATGTAATTTATTGTAAATACAAAGGTAAAGGTAAATGTTATTTACCTATATATTTAGCTATACAGCTTTAGCCTTATATGCATTTGTTTAATTTGCTAGTCTAACTATTTTTTTAGCCTTGTTGTTCACATGGACACTCAACGAAGATTTTACTTTTCACTGTGAAAAAGCCTTACAGCAGTCTACACTTGCATCTAGGTGGCATCCACAGATTTATAAAGTGTCTTATTCAAAAACAGAAGTTTTGTTTCTAAACGTTAATCATCTGGTAAATGTTAGATTACCTTGTGCTTGCTGTTTGTTTGTCATCAGCTTTCTTCTTTTTCCTTTCTTCGGCGCCCGATGGATATAATCGTGGACATTTTCACCACTCGCGAACTCATCACCCACTTGAAGGAGGGGGGTGTCTTGCTAGGCGACGAAACACGTGCGTACGTCATTGGTTGCCAGTTTTGGACATCAAACAAACGCGATGATCCTCGCTTGTTGCCCTATCATAGAAGGCTGACAGTAGCTAGCATTACGTTAGCAACAAGTACCACTTCAATATAGATGCGTGACTTAGGGTTGCCAGGTCAGACGAAAAGTCAATTCAGCAAATAATGCATGAGTTTGGGGGCCCCCCCTGGCGGATGCGGGGCCCTAAGCAGCCGCTTAGGTGGCTTATAGGGAGGGCCGGCTCTGAGTAGAACTATAGGTAAACAAATGTTACAGAAGAAATGCAATATGACAACTCCTGACTATTTGCCAATAGCCATGCCAGGTATCCAAGTGCGGTTGCTGACATGCGATTTCCCAAATCAACATACTTCATTGCAGTCAGCGTTTGCTTTGCCTTTCTTAAACATCATTACGTACCTTGCTATCCAGACATTTGATTAGTTGACGGTACTGAGTGACATAACCACCAACATGTGGATTGGGTTGGCTATGAGTTCCCTTACGAGCGAGAAGGTTTCTGCTTATTCTCCTCCAGAGCTTATATGAATCAGCTAAAGGCAGGTAACCACCCACCATACACATAGAAATGTGCTGCACAAATCTGAGACTGCATTAAAAGCGAGCTAGGTTACCGGCCGGTACATTGTAATTTATCTCCGTTTTGGCATAACGTGGACGGACATTGTTGATTCAAATATTCTATGAGCAAAAGAAGTGGCGGCGGCGGGGGGGGTTGGGCAGGGGGGCACACCTGCAACATGTGCCTAAATCGCCATCGCTTGTATTGATACAGCCTTAGCATATGAAGCAAAATACAGTAACATGTCAATCACAATTGTGATTCATCGCTAAAATACAGTGACATGCCGTTCACAAAAGTCATATGCATGCCACTAAAATACTGGCATGCCACTGACACGCTAAACATACCAGTGACATGTCAAACGGCCCATGCCATTGGCTCGAAAAAGATGTCATGTCACTAAATGTTGCTACAGGAATTTTGGCTTTATTAGTTTATTGACCTAGAGGTCATGTGATATTTTATTAGGCTTACCACGTGTAATTAACGTTACTCTATCATGACTTTAGTTTAGCAATATAAATCAGACTTAGCAATATCCTAAATAGCCTACAGGTTAAACCTAAAGGTAATCTTTTGAAAGTATAACTTTGGCTGAATACACACTTATTCAAACTTTCATTTTCTTACCAAACCACCTCCCACTACAGCTACAACTTTTTTCTTTGTCGGTTTGCCAGCGGTGTCCTCCATTGTAGTCCTATTTGCTGGACGTACACTTCCAAAGATTCCGTGCTATTTGGAATACTCTTTTTTTTATAACTAGCAGTCAAAGAGGGAGGAGCAAACAGATAGGTCTGTTACTGGTCAAGTTCCTTTTTTCACTTAAGCAGAGATGCTTCCTGTATGAGCTTTCAGCGCTGGACCAGTGTTTGACTGCAGTCAAGTGCATAGCAGACTAGTCGAATAGATGGTCAAATGAGCACCGAATTCTGTGACCGCAGAGGTTGCTGTTGCACATTTAAACGCTGATTGTTATTGCTTCTTATGGAGAATGAAGCGATAACGGAGTGATCTTTCATCTCGTTATGATACCTTCTGTGATTGCTCAAACTGTGGTTATGTTTTTGTCATAATAATGCCCAGATGAGGTAAAAAAATATATACTTGAAAGTTTTAGAAACAACGTTTTTATTCCCGCGGTTTATGAAATAAACTATGAACTAACAATCCGTATTCTATCCTCGTTTCCTCCCTTTAAAAAAAAAAAAAAAAAAAATTCCTTCTTTCTACTCTGCTAGATCAGCTCTTAGAATACTAAGCACTTTACAGTTAGCAATTATTTACTGTGTGAAGAATGAATAACTTGAAGTGTGAATGACAACTTTGATTATTGTAATTACTAACTGTTTTGAGGAGTAAATGATAAACCTTCGAGTAATGTTGTGCAAATGCATAAGCGAAGTAACCTTGTTACATGATGCTGTCCTTATTCTAAGAGAATGTTATCTGCTTGCAAAAACTGGTGGTTAACCAGTTCAACTGTTGACAAATGTACTAATTGTAAGCCGCTTTGGATAAAAGCGTCTGCCAAATTATGTAAATGTAAATGTAACTAACTAACAATCAGAGAGTCTCTGATTGTTAGTTCATAACAATCAAGAGATTCCCCCGCTACTGCCCCCCGCTATGGCTTCGTTCCCCATAAGAAGTAGCCTAATAACAATCATCGTAAATTGTGCAACAGCGACCTCTGCCGTCTCATAATTCGACGGTCGCAGAATATGGTGTTACAGGCTCACTTGACCGCAGTGATTCGTTCAATAGTATCTTACAAATTGTAAGAAAAAAAATCAGACTTTTTTCTTGGGAAAAATCGAATTGACTAGACCGAGACGGAAAAGGAATGGGATCACAGCCAAGTAGATGAAGAGGTCAGGCATTTAACTAGAAAAAAGACCAATCGATGCTTCCAAGTGTCAAGAATATTCTAAACCTAACAACTAGCACATTAAGCACATCTAAACGCTGATTGTTATTGCTCTTATGGGGAATCGATAACGGGGTGATCTTTCTTCTCGTTATGATACCTTCTGTGATTGCTCAAAATGTGGTTATGTTTTTGTCATAATGCCCAGATGAGGTAAAAAAATATACTTGAAAGTTTTAGAAACAAGGTTTTATATTCCTGCGGTTTATGAAATAAACTATGAACTAACAATCCGTATTCTATCCTCCTTTCCTCCCTTTAAAAAAATAAAAAAATAAAGAAAAATCCTTCTTTCTACTCTGCTAGATCAGCTCTTAGAATACTAAGCACTTTACAGTTAGCAATTATTTACTGTTTGAAGAATGAATAACTTGAAGTGTGAATGACAATTTTGATTATTGTAATTACAGTGATTCGTGCAATAGTATCTTACAAATTGTAAGAAAAAAATCTGACTTTTTTCTTGGGAAAAATCGAATTGACTAGACCGAGACGGAAAAGGAATGGGATCACATCCAAGTAGATGAAGAGGTCAGGCATTTAACTAGAAATAAGACCAATCGATGCGTAGTATCAAGAATATTCTAAACCTAACAACTAACCACTGAAATTATGCCAAAGTTAAGGTGACTTTATTTATTCTGTAGAGATCAGTGGTGACCTAGTCAGTACTTTAAACGTAATATTTCTGTGGTTTCTCACATTGCCTTGTTGAATTAGGTCTCAATAAGAACGACCAAACATTTTGGTGACCTTAGGTGCATCATACAAACTGCGTCGAGAAGATTTTTAGGAAGAAGACACTCGAACGTTGTCTCCATCTAGTGGGCATGCAATAAACATGACCAAAAATAATCCACGGGCAGGATATCTAATCGATTAAACAAATCTATCAAAAACGAAACAACATCAAGGTGATGCATTACAATTTCACATCTAAATATTCTTAAAATATATTTAGCTGGCCATAATTATTGAAATTAGCGTTTAGTCAATACATGTGTAACAGAATGTCACTCGCATGCGTTGGCTTCTAATATCAACTACTTCTGTCTGTTCCAATATGGCTTCTATTTCCGTGGATGCAAAGTAATGTTTCAGTCTAATAACCGATTGGCACAGTTTATGAGACACCTTCACTTGATTGAGAAACGGTTCAACATTAAACAAGATTTTAGGCAAGTATTCTGTTGAAAATGCACTACGTTGTTAGAGATCTTAAATATTTTTTTATATACTAACTAGGGAGCTAACACAAGTAGCCTTAAGGTAACGATACTTGTTAGAACCAGAACACCGGCTTATTGACTTTTTAGCACCGACGTTAGCACAGTTAGCATTATGGCTACATAGGTGGTGATGATAGTTTCCTGCTAGCAATTCACCGTATTGAAAGTATTTGAGTTTTTATCATAATTCTATGAAAGCAAGGAATGATGCATGACGTGATAACCAGACAATACTAATTTAGGCCATTCCTGATGCATCGTTGCTTGTTTCTCCGTTTGCTGTTCCAAGCTAACTGACTATTTAGCCTTCCAGCTATTTGTTAAATTTGTACGTTTATATCGTCTTCCAGGTAACGGAAAGAAGTTAGATTTTCTTGTATCTAACGTTATCGGTTAATGTGGCCTGTAGGCCATGTGTGGATCAAGCGTGACGATGCACCATCTAGTGTAGGTTGCGTTAACGTTAGTTCCTGGTATCGTCGAATCTGCGGAAGATTTTATTTTGTTGGTATGGTTTCCCTGGATTGGTTAAGTTATATATGTGAGCAGATGCTCAGTTCGTATAGTTAAAACGACTCGTGTTATTCAAAGATGGGATGTAAGTTAGCCTAACAGCAATTGCTCTCATAGCGATTAGTTGCCAGGTGTATGGTCCTCGTCCACACTTTGGTTGATTTGTCCTGGACAGTGTTGTTTAAATTGAAACCTTGTACTGCAGGCTCGTGTCATCCTTGCCCCTCAGAATGACCGATCCAGCTGTGAAGAGGGTGGTGAGTGAGATAATTCGCTCTCCCGAGGACAAGCGGGTATACAGTGGTCTAGAGTTCACAAATGGCCTGAAAGCTCTGCTCATCAGTGACCCAACAACAGACAAATCCTCAGCAGCTTTGGACGTCCAAATAGGTAAATCTGTTTTCTTCTCAGGTAGCCACAAATTCCAAAAGCCACACGGTATCTCTCACAAATTAGACAAATCTGGAAAATTAAATTACTAAAATTGTATAAAGAAGAATATGTTGGTACTGGGACTACGTTATTGTTTTTTTTTTAAATATCAAATTAGTTAATGCTATACATAATATCAGTAATTTGTACCCCTGTTGTAATTATTTTTCACATTAACTAAAGCATTTTACTTTCAGCCGCTTCATCTGACAGGTCTTGAAAGTTCAAGATGCTACAGCCTAATAAATATTTTACAGTGTTATTAGATTTAGTGAATCAATCTTATCTCTGTTGCCTAAAGTCACCTGTCTGAAGCATTTAGATTAACAAAGAGCAATAGCATATAGCACATCATAGGAATGAACAAAAGGAGCCAGCCTTTGACTAGTGTTAACAATGTTAACTTTCTTTTCCATCGCAGGTTCCTTGTCGGACCCGGCGAACATCTCGGGTCTGGCACACTTTTGTGAACACATGCTGTTCCTGGGCACCGAGAAGTACCCCAAGGAGAACGAATACAGCCAGTTCCTCAGTGAACATGCTGGAAGCTCCAATGCTTTCACCAGTGGCGAGCACACTAACTACTACTTTGATGTGTCCCATGAGCACTTGCAAGGAGCCCTGGACAGGTACCTTTGAGTTGACTTGTTACTCTGTTGATTTTGGTCCCTTACTTATCACCTCTGTGTATGAGGTTATGGGTTTAGTCATATGTGCAGTGATTATCATGCAGATTTTCAGTTTGTATTCTTGGGTGTGCCTCTCCATAGATTTGTTATTACACAACAGCTCTGTATAGTGTTCTGTAGTTGGAGGCAAGCAAAGGGTTTGGTTAGGCTAGACGGGGAGGGGGTCAGGTGTTAGTCTGACAGAGCTGCCAGGACCTCTCCAGTTTTCAGACCAGGGCTGGCTGGTCCGTATTGTGTAACTCGAGGAGTCGGGCTTAGTGAAAGTCTGGTTTTGAGTCATGTGTGAGCAGGCGGAGGTTGTGGACAGGATAGCGAGATAGGGAGGCTGTCAGAATTAAACCTAAAGAGATACGTTTACCTACTTGAGAATTAATGATTGTTTGGCGAGCACCTGTCTATGTGGCACAGCCTAATTGTCCCCCCGAGCCAGTACATTGTGAAGACCATCTGGACTGTATGAGGAAGGAAGTGTAGGGTAATGTTGAAATATTGACGAGGGTGGCCCTTTCAAAACATTAATAAAGAGCCCTTTTGTTAGAGTATATCATCTGTATTGTATCTGGTTGTAATCGTAACCTTGTTTTAAGCATATTTCACCTGGGTGCTGCAATGCTCCTTACAATATGATTTATGATGCTATAAATTGGATTGTGTTTTGATTGCAATTTGTCTAACGTATGGTGAATTTGTATAGCTGGGTGCTTTTTATTATCTGTATAATGAGCTAGTTGTGGGGACAGAGGTATACATGCCATTGACACTTGATATTTTACACCTGATCAGATAACACCGTCATAAAAATACAGGCACACAAAACACAACTCTCTATCTAAACATTGTAGACCGCAGTGCTTACCAGTCAGTCCTTTCATTTGCATGGCAGTTGCCAATTTTCAACATGCAAATATATTTCCCTCTCTACCCTCAATGTGCAGGGCTGCCCTGCCCTGCACACTGGCCACAATGTTGTCAATATTCAGGCCGTGGACATTTGATTATAGTTTAGGTTCACATGTCAAAGATGAGACAAACCTCCTAATCTGTGAAAATTGTACACCTTTGAGATCTACATGGCTAATGGTAACTATCCATAATGAAGCGTTTACGTTGACACCAATGTAATGCGTCTGTAGGTTTGCCCAGTTCTTCCTTTGCCCGCTGTTTGACGAGAGCTGTAAGGACCGGGAAGTGAATGCTGTGGACTCAGAGCACGAGAAGAACCTGATGAATGATGCCTGGAGGCTGTTTCAGCTGGAGAAGGCCACCGGCAACCCAGACCACCCCTTCAGTAAATTTGGAACCGGTAAAAGTCTCCAGAGTTTCTCCACCTTCCCAGATCGTATCACATATTGTGCATTATTTACCTTTTACTTTAACAGTCTATACATTGCGGCACTAAGAATGCAGGGGAAAAAAAAAAATTTTTTTTTGTCCCATAGCAAATGAATAAGTTTCATAAACATGCATAGGTAGAAACACATCTATCATCATCCCCACTCTTGAATCCAAAGCGTTAAACTAAAGTTATTTTATAGTGGCGATTTTCAAGTGTCATTTAGTAGGTAATAGGAGATCCCAGCCTATTGCAGTACATTGAGATTAGTATTATGGCTTTTGAGCAGCTCACACCTCAGGATAACCAGCTGGTGGCGGTCTCGACTTACATAAGCTTTATTGGAGCTAAGAATAGAAGTGCATCGGGCCAGAGACATTATAGAAGAGACAGGCCACTTAAAGAATCCTGAATAGAACTCTATGGGAGAAGTCTGTAACGCCAAAGATGGCGGTTGGATGCACATATCCCGCCTCTCCCCCCTCAAAGAGCCAATCATCTACTTTATAGCGGCTGAGCCGGGGAACCTGTTTAGCCAATTGTGTGGTTGCACTGACCTTGCACATGCATCGGGGGGTCCATTTGCAACAATGGACCTAAAAAGATTATGCTTGGATGACAGATAATATGTAGTAGGGTTAGCCATGCCGTTAAGCACCACATTTATACTGCTTAGCCATTGAACATTAGTTCAGACACCTTGGGGAAGTTGTCACAGCCAGTGTGGGCTGTCACCAAACTTTTGAAGCGTTTTATTTTTTTTACTGGTGATTCTATACGTGCAGTTTTTATGTCCCATGACCATTGAAAGTGTAGCTCTCTCCCCAATCATTTAGATAGGTTTGTTAGCCCAGAATAACTGCCCGCGGGCGTTACCAAATGGCTACCAAGTGGCCAGACTTTACTATAAGGACTATCCTGCATGACACACACTTCTATAGGAAGTTTTTTTTTAAGTGGCCAACAATATTTTATCCAGATAAAATTTGTCATTATTTCACCCAAGGCAACAGCTGGCCAATTGGCTTGGCAGAGAGAAAGTGTTAGCTGTGTGTCACAGTTACATTTGGGATTATTCTATCGCTCCAGCCTTTTAGCTGTCAGAAGAGATGCTGTTATTTACTATATTTCTCTTGCTGATCATTAAAGGGGTAGTGTGTATCGTTTTGGCTAGTAGGGGACTGAACATTTTATACCATGGAATGTGCAAATGGTTTGAGTTTAGATGTAATGACTTGCCCTAAAAGCCAAGGCACTTCATTGTATTTTATCAAGACTTCAAATCGGTAAAAAAGAAATTTATCCATAAAGTTTAAAGAATGTTCCTAAATGCATGCTGCGTGTTTTTCCCCTTCTTGCCTTTTCTTTTGAATTTATCCCTCTGTTATTAAGGTAACAAATTGACCCTTGAAACCAGACCATCACAAGACGGAATTGACATCCGCCATGAGCTGCTGAAATTTCACTCCACGTACTACTCCTCTAACCTCATGGGACTGTGTGTGTTGGGAAGAGGTAAGTGTTTGCCATCTCCCATGAATGTACCATGTGTCTGCCTGAAGAGGACTATTGAAAGTGGAAACTTGCTGAATAAACCACAAAGAGTACCAATGACACATCCGTGGTGCCAAAGGTCCCGACCCCGTCTCGGTAACACATACATATATGGGTTTTTGTTGACATCATAATAATGTCTTGGTTTATGGAAACTTTTGTGTAGGGAGTTGTAGTTGAAGTCTCAGGATTTATGTCCTTGAGTGTTCATGTAAGTCATAGTGACCTCTTCTGAATCTGTTTATTTTGGTTGACTCTTTGACTAGTCTGAGCTACATGGTGTTTCAAATCTTTCAAATAAATCCGAACGAAATGACGGCTGAACTAAATGTGTCTTCGTTCTCGTATTCAACAGAATCGCTGGACGAGTTAACCTCCATGGTGGTCAAGCTATTTGGAGAAGTGGAGAACAAGACTGTGCCTGTCCCAGAATTCCCTGAGCACCCCTTCCAGGAGGAACACCTTAGGGCGAGTCACATAATTATGCAGTCAGTTATTACTGAAAATGCAATGGTCGAGAAACACCTATACTTTATACCATGGGTGTTGTGCTGTGCTGAAGCCCGGCTATTTGATACAATATACCGTGACCGAGAAGGTCACAATATCATAAACGTTTGTGTTCATACATGGGTTTAAGTCAATTGACTCTAATTCAGTATTTATTAGTCGAATATACAGTATTTTGTCAGCTGTATTTGGTTAACATTTAAAGGCTACTTTCGTAAGAACGTCTTTGTTCTTTAGACTTTTTGTATTGCCTTTTATAATATGCACAATACTTTTCTTTGTTTAATACCATGCTCTAAGCTACTTTCATTCTTACTGTTTTATACAACAGCAATTCTACAAAGTGGTGCCTATCAAAGACATCAGGAATCTGTATGTGACATTCCCTATACCGGACCTGCAGAAGTACTACAAGTCTAACCCAGGTCATTATCTGGGACACCTGATAGGCCACGAGGGGCCAGGAAGTTTGCTGTCGGAGCTCAAATCTAAAGGTAGGGCCTGTGTCTGCATGGTACTGACCCAACACAAACGTTACGTTTACCTTCTATTTAGTATTTGACATTTGAGACGTTCACATGGCTTTGATTTAAAACCAAATGGTCTGGTACAAAAGTTGTGACTGACGCTCCTGCTTCCTAGGCTGGGTTAACACGCTGGTGGGAGGTCAGAAAGAGGGAGCCAAAGGATTCATGTTCTTCATCATCAACGTCGACCTGACCGAGGAGGGGCTCTGTGAGTATATGCACATTCCACTGGAGGCCGGCACTTGTTCACAGCCATCGCAGTTAGAGTTGTGACCGCATTGCATGCCGCTTCCAGTGCACGTGGAGGACATCATCTTCCACATGTTCCAGTACATCCAGAAGCTGCGTACAGAGGGACCGCAGGAGTGGGTCTTTCAAGAGTGCAAGGTGATTTAATGGTGTCCAGGAATGCTTTGTTGACACGGATCAAAGGAGCCAGGCATTGGATGAACTAAAGTTTCACATTTTAATTGGGTCTTATTTGAGAACATCTGGATTGTAATTGGATCTGTATTTAATTCCATGCGCTTGTGGCAGACAAGTGACGTGCTGTTTCTCTCTGGCCCTCTCCAGGATTTAAACAAGGTGGCCTTCAGGTTCAAAGACAAGGAGAGACCCCGTGGCTACACATCCAAAGTGGCTGGTTTACTGCACGTAGGTTGCCTTCCCTAGCCCGCAGAGGTCATTTCTGGGGTGACGCACTGCAGCACGCAGTGTCTGTGTTCAGTCGATGATGTCATCGGGCTGTCTGGTGCTGCTCTGTGCTCCTTGTAGAAGCAGCATGGGGAATTGGCCGGGCCACAGACAAAATAAGGCCACATGATTACAGCAGTATTGTCAGTGATGCAAAAATCCCCCATGTTAAATAATGAATAGTTTATCTGTATGCATGACATTAACTGTACCATGTAGTATGCCATTCGTATTGGCAACCATTCATATATTATGAACGTTTTATTTGCGACAATGGACCTAAAAAGATTACGCTTGGATGACAGATAATATGTAGTAGGGTCAGCCATGCCATTAAGGGCCACATTTATACTGCTTAGCCATTGAACTTAAGTTCAGACACCTTGGGGAAGTTGTCACAGCCGGTATGGCTCCATGCTTAAAGGCTCTCTACCTGTGTGTTTCAGTACTACCCCCTGGAAGAGGTGCTGGCAGCAGAATATATGTTGGAGGACTTCAGGCCAGATCTGATACAAATGGTTCTGGATAAGCTGCGACCGGAACAAGTGAGGTCAGTGTTGATGTCTCCCAGGTGCTAGTAGGCTTTCCTTGGGTTCCTGCTAGCATTCCTCTCATGCTAGCATCACAACGCTTCTGGTTTTTGTTTCAGTGTGTTGATACCTGACGCGGCATGTAAAGTAAACGGGGCTAACAAAACTACAGAGTCACCTAAATGTTGAGAGGGAATTTCTGTGTATCGTATTTGAATTCTGTGTTTGTCTATTGATGCCCTCTAAAATCTTTTTGCCATGTAATGATTTTTGTGTGCATACATTAAATATACCATTACACACTTACAAAGGTACAAAGAACTGCTTGCTTTGTAGCTTTGCATTTTCACTCTTCATACTGCCAGCCTTCTAAGCCAGTATCGGTGGATATAAATCATATGCATTTCCTTGGCAGCTCTAAGTGACTTTTATTTACTTTTTCCCTCAAAGACCACTACAGATTCAATTTCCTCTTCTCTTGTTTTTTTTTTTATTACTGTAAATGAATAGTGGGATTTTATCTAGTTTTATTTACACATGGGGATTGTAGTAATCCTAAAATAAGTGAGTTAACACTATATTGTGTTTTATAAAGTATTTTATTTAGACATTAGAATAGATTTGGTTAACGCACTTTCTGCTGTTTACTGGACTTCTTCCTAACAGGGGATTTTATGATGCGGATGCTGTTTTCACAATTGTAGACTTATTATCCATGGCTTACCTACTTAATGTTATCATTTAATCTGGCTTTTCATTTGCCTGTCGTCTCAGAAATCTTTTTGAAAGAGCGTTTTTGTCCCTCTGCTCTCAATAATAGTATTTCCTTACTAATTGCCCTCATTCATGAAGAGTCAAGTTGCATCATTAAAATAAAATAATTTATTATTTGGTAATAATGGAGGTGGTAATAATGAGCACCATTGGTCTGTTATTGAATTGACCCCTTCAAAATGTCATATACTAGGATTATCCTAAACCTGCTATTCTCAGAGCTGCTGCGGTGGTCCAAGGAAAAGTGCCCTCTAAATACAGTGTATTGATTGTGAGGCCCTTGACCAAGTCCAATGCCTGGGGACAGGACTTCCAAACATAGTAGCTTGTCAATTAGAGGCTGTCAACACCATCGACAAATCTTTACAACATCAAGCCTTCCAGAAATGGAATGCTAATGCAAAGGCTCTTGATAGCGGGATGCACTACAGTATATCTTTTTTTTTTTATTACGTGTCACGTGACCTAGTTCTGCCCTTCCACTCCTCCAGAGTCGCAGTGGTGTCAAAGTCGTTTGAAGGACAGACGGACAAGACTGAGGAGTGGTACGGTACGCAGTACAAACAAGAGGCCATCTCCGATGAGGTCATCAAGGTGAGTCACTGCTATTATATCCTGTTTAAGATGAGATGATGCTGGGAGGATCTGCAGGCAGTGACCGGTGAGAGGATCAAGGTTAAAATGACAATACACTAGTACCAGACTTTTCTCAGCTTTAACAGTATTTTAGTTATTATTTTGTACAACTGAGTTAAAGGGCTTGCAAACCTGGTGGCTGGCTCTGTGTGTGCTTTTCAGAAATGGGCAGATGCAGATGTCAACGGCAAGTTCAAATTACCTATGAAGAATGAGTTTATCCCCACCAACTTTGAGATCTACCCTCTGGAAAAGGACTCCCCATCCGTCCCCGTTTTAATCAAGGCAAGCAGTTTCTGCCAGGCTGCTTCATTATCAAAGTGTTGTCATCCCTCATTACTAAACAGCAGCATTCCTGATAGCTTAAGTGCATTTCTGCTCTTAAGCTTTCATATGGTAATAAGCCGGTGTCAGGATTCAGACGTTAGCTGTATTGCTGCCATCATTTTGAGATCAGAGGCTCTTAACTAGACTTGCATGTTCTTTTCTCCCAAGAAATTGCTTGATGGGAAAAGATACACTACCAATTTATTTTTGTAATCTGTTACACAGCCTGTTAAGCAAAGAGGATGGCATTTCAACACTTGACGTTAACCAGCTCGGTTAATTTCAAGAGCGTGGGTTATTACAGGGTTTCCAGTTAACACATTCTTCTGCAGGTTGTGACAGACCTTTTGGCTTTCTACCCGGGAAGTTTATATATAAATAAATATTGTGTGTTTGTCCTTCTCTCTAGGACACCGCCATGAGCAAGGTTTGGTTTAAGCAAGATGATAAATTCTTCCTGCCCAAGGCATGCTTGAACTTTGAGTTCTTCAGGTGAGTAAATAAACTAAAGACTTCTGCAAAACTTTGGAGCAGAGCAATATGTTGGGATCTTCAGCCATCGGTTACATTACATTGTTACTATTGTTGTGCTAATAGTAGACTGTAAATAAGTATATTCTAGATGTCGTTAAGTACATTTAACAAATAGAAATTCAAAAAACACGCTCACCTAGTACATGAACGAAGTGCTCACCTAGTACATGAACGAAGTGCTCACCTAGTACATGAACGAAGGGCTCACCTAGTACACGAACAAAGTGCTCTCACCTAGTACACGAACAAAGTGCTCTCACCTAGTACACGAACAAAGTGCTCTCACCTAGTACACGAACAAAGTGCTCTCACCTAGTACACGAACGAAGTGCTCACCTAGTACATATAGGGCACGCAAGGCGCGTGCAGTGCAAACCACACTGTTTTTGTGTTTGTTAATCATAGTCCCCACACATACTTCCATGTTTCCGTTCACCACCCTATATACTTGTGAGATCCCATTTGCCCCGGTGTGATGTGTGTCTGTTTTGATGTTGCGGGAGGGCCGCGAGGAGCACCGCTGTTTAGCCATGTGACCCGCGGCTGTCGTTCTCTCCACAGCCCGTTTGCGTACGTGGACCCGTTACACTGTAACATGGCGTATTTGTACCTTGAGCTCCTCAAGGACTCCCTCAACGAGTATGCATATGCAGCTGAGCTAGCTGGCCTGAACTATGACCTCCAAAATACCATATATGGAATGTATGTAAGTATTGAGACTCCCTCAGCCGTCGTACCATTTCCATCCCTCCCAAAAAAAAACTTAAGTCACCTGACTCTTACCATCCCCATCGTCACCCAGCGTGTCTAGGTAACACCTGGCTCAAATAGTGTTTCTACTGTCTGCATCATTTACTCAGGGGTTTTTCCCCGGCTCAAAATGTGCCGGAGGTGGTACCATCCTGACCATGTGCAGTGTTTCCCACAGGATTTTGTGAGACACTGGTGGGTGGACCTCGGACCCTCTAGGGGGGGTCCGCGGGGGGCATGCTTTCCCGTAGGAACATTTTAGAGTTGAATGCATTCATCTGCCTTTTCCCTAATGGTCTGAATAAGTCGCTAAATGTGTCACTAGTTGCTTTTTTTGAGATAAAGTGACTAAGAGGGTCTGAAAAGTCGTTACATTTAGCGAGAAAGTTGCCAAGTCAGCAACTCTGTGTGTGACGGTGCAGGCTTACAGCTGCGGGGGAGGGGCTGACTGACTGGGAGCCTCTGCCGCAACTGCAGTTACAAATGATGATGATGAAATGAGTGCACCGCTTGCTAGAAAGTAGTGTTTTCCATGGCGACACCCACCAGTTTTGTCGGGAGCTGGCCTCGTAATTCTC
The DNA here is from genome assembly GCA_027575585.1 of Percopsis omiscomaycus. Classification (NCBI taxonomy): domain Eukaryota; kingdom Metazoa; phylum Chordata; class Actinopteri; order Percopsiformes; family Percopsidae; genus Percopsis; species Percopsis omiscomaycus. The sequence continues at coordinate 3,708 of JAODLI010035514.1, read as the reverse complement.
TATGCAGGAAAAACCCTGTTCATTCTCCATTCTGTATCACCCTCCTCAGTTTCTATTGGTCCATCCAGTCATTTAGGCTGATTGGGGTTGAGTGGCAGACCGGGTCATGTGCTGAGACAGTGGGTTGACAGGAGGGATACATGTGTCATGGCCTTCATAGAAGCAACAGCGTTGCTGTTAATGAGCTGCAGGGCTGGCAGGCTGCATATACATACTCTTACCGCTCTTTTCATCCTCACTCTGTTTTTAACTTTTATTTATTTTTTTATTTTTTGGTCTGCATTCCTCCTTCTAGCAAACATGTCTTGTTTTTGTTCTTTTCTCTCTTCCCCCACCCTCTCTGATAGTCGCTACCTATATGCTGACCCCCTACACTGCAATATGACCTACTTGTTGCTCAGGTTATTGAAGGATGATTTAAAAGAGTATACATATGCAGCCCGCCTGGCCGGCCTGGTCTATGGCATAGCCTCAGGAATGAATGCCATCCTCGTAAGTACGAGTAATGCTTTTTCTGCCTTCTCCTTGTTGGTGTGATGCGTGGTCCGCGCTGTCTGTCCGCTCCATGAGGATGTGTTCTGAGAGACATTCTTTGCTACTGTAATATTGGCTTTATTTTGCCTCATTGTAGCCGTAGCCATTTCCAGTCGTTTTAGCGTTTTACCTCTACCTACGGGTAATGCATTGCCTCAGCTGATTAACTTGGTGCCTGTCGGGGGAGATTTATTGCGTATACCATGCTGTTCTTCAAGGACAAATAGGTGGCTGGTTTCACAGAAACGTACACGATCCAGTAAGTTGGCAAAATACCAGATGGCTTGATTTAACACATTATAGATTTATTTGTTCATTCCATCGGCCACTGTCTTGAAGGTTTGTTGTTTCAATGTCAGAGATGATGGACAAAAAAAGGGCCTTGTCCCAAGGCACAAGGGATAAAATCAAATGATGCAGAACCTTCTGTCATATTAATAGGCTCATTTCTGCTGAGCCAAGACTTGCACAAAGCAAGGAGGTGGAAGGCTGAAACTCATTCTTTATCACATTATGAATACAAAGTATTTGTTCAGTTTCCCATTTCAGCTGAATTATATGCACATAAAATAAAAAATCTTAAAAGCTGTGGAAAATTTCAAAACAATCTCCAAAAAATCAAAGTGCTTGCTTTCCTTCACATTCTACTTTTTTCCATGGTGCCCCGCTAACACTGTCTGTTTTTGCATCCTTCTATACTTATTTGACCTCTAGTCTTTGTCGTTTTGGTGACGTGGTTATTGGGTTGTGGCTACGCCTCACTGTTGAAAGCCCGTGATGGACGGTCCTGTCCTAGAGATGTCGCTTCTGCACACATTAATCTGCGCCGTTTGTTTGTAAGGGGCTTTTGGCGACACATCAGAGTCAGCGGAGTTGCTGTGGCTGGTCGCTGCATGTCAAGGGTAATGATGTTAGAGATTACAGTTGTACAGGGTGTCACCACAAAGGCCAGAATAAAGCTTGATAGAAGGGCCAGGGTGGGGGAGGGGGGTTAGAACACGCTGCATCACGTTTTGCTGAATCATGAGTTGCTGTAGGATTTTGATAGACAGAGGGGCCTTCAAACGACCTCTACTGTTGTCCTCCCCATCTGTTCCAACTACAGCCATTCATTTGAGTGAAAAGCACAGCTTAGGCTTAATAAGATACAACATTGTTGTAGTGTTCCAAGATACATCTCCATTCTAGATTAAAAAGTAGAAATGTATCTTAAACAGCAATTTGGTTTTGCATACTGACTTGTGTGTCACGTGCAATGAACAAGGGATTATTTTAATGCGAAGGTTAGCTTGTGGAGGTAAGGTAGCTATTGAGTCAATGGTAAATTGACTTACTTTGTATTTGCTATTGGTTTGGTAACCTCCAATTACATTGTGTCTTACACAAGAGATGGCAGGGCTAAACATCTCCACTGCCATTAACTTAACGTGTGTGTGTATAAATAATGAGCATGGTGGACTGTCAGCATTCTGCAACATCTCTGAGCATTCAGATGTTTAGTAATGGTATAGAGAGGGGCCAGGAGTGCATTCCTTACAATCTTTCTGGTAAAGATGCACCCGTTCTTATGCTTTGTATCTGTTCTGCCATTTATAGCATTGGGTTTTTCTGTATCAACACCACTAGGTGGCAGTTCTAAGAAACAGTGTACATACACTGACTGTTTCTGCCACTGTACATCATATGATACCTAACATTAACACTTCGAGTCTGTACCTCTTTCAACCTTGCTTAATCTACCTCTGTCTCCTCACAGCTATCGGTCAAGGGTTACAGTGACAAGCAGCACATCCTGCTGAAGAAGATCATTGAGAAAATGGCCACCTTTGAGATTGACGAGAAGCGCTTCGACATCATTAAGGAAGCGGTAAAGCCCACTTAACATCGCCGTTTTTGACAGATTGATCACATGTACATTAGTGTTCTGTGCAAACGGGCCTCTCCCCTTCACCCTTCGACATACGCTGCTACATATCTACTTGCTAGTACAGTCTTGGCACTGAACTGATTTCTGAATTCCCTCCAGTACATGAGGTCCCTGAACAACTTCAGAGCTGAACAGCCCCATCAGCACGCCATGTACTACCTCCGCCTGCTGATGACAGAGGTGGCCTGGACCAAAGACGAGCTCAGAGAGGCTCTGGATGGTGAGAAATGATTCTTTCTCCTCTCTGTCGATCTTTCATCGCCATCCCTTGTGCTCGTTTCCCCGTCTTTCCAGGGCAAAACCGGCCTCACGCTTTATAGCCAGTCCACTGTGGCCATACTAGAGCTAGCAAGCGTTTGTCTTGCTGGTTATATTATATTGGCTGACGGTAAAGTTTAGCTAGCCTGTGTGGGTAAGCATGATGCTCGGTAATTAGACTTCAAACACTTAATTGCTGGCCCTTACATCTTAAGTTGTAGTGTGTAGTCCTGCCCACTAGGGTCAGGGTTGAGCTGACATGGGTCCCCATTAACAACAGCCATAGGGAAGGGGTCTGTGTGCTTTGTCCAGTTTTTTTTCATTTTTTTTTCATATCCATACACAATTGTGGTGCGACTCCTGCTGAAAGTAGTTCCAGTCAAGTTCCAGTCAAGTTCCAGTCTAACAGGAGGCTTTGGTATGATAGTTTGGCCAGCACCCAATGTGGAGCCGCAACAATAAATGTAGTTGCATGATTTAGTTTCTAGGCATTTGGTCTTTAAATGAGAACAGTTTTTTTGCTCTTCGCAGTCTTCTCCCTCCCACCTCAACTTCTCGTTTGAATGCCGACGCCATACGCGCATACGTGTAGTTCTGTCTGCAAGTGAACCACACTAGTGCAGCCGCTTGTGTTTCAGCGTGTTGCTTTCATAGGATCCACTTGAGACTCAATCAAGCTGTAGGGTGGAGACCTGCAGCCCACCAACAACCTTGCTCACCGGGGTCCCCAATTCCCACAGCCTGTTGCCCTCATGCCCTCATGCCCTTAGCCCTTAACCTCATGGTCTTGGAGATGCAGTCCCCGGTCTCCTAGTCTCCGGTCGCCCCTTGCAACTTAGGGTATCTGGTTCAGGTGCGATTGAGATTGGCCACACCGAGGATGTTTGTGTATGTGTTTGGACGTGTGTTGTGTTTTAAAATGTGTTTTGTTTCTGTCCACTTGTGTGACCACAGTTTATTGCTTTGTGACAGGAGTGGGGGGGGGGGGG
>JAODLI010035503.1:0-18810 GCA_027575585.1 Percopsis omiscomaycus | reverse complement strand
GAACTAGTTCATTTTAAAATGTGTGAACTGAACTTTGAACTAGTTCATGTAGAAAATGAACTTTCCCATCACTGGATACAGTATATAGTAGATTATATAAAAGTAAATAGGACCTAATCCTAGGGGATAATAGTTCTAAAAATGCCTTTTTGAGTCTTGTAAGACCATCATGATTTTACAAGCTCCGCACTGCATGTTAGTCTGGAAACTCTCCCTCCAAAGTAATTTGTCATAGAGGCAGTGCCAATAGTTGTAAATCAAACCGTTAGCAGGTGATTGGATCACATTCAACTAATCAGAACAGCAAACATTGGATAGTGATTTTTAAAAACAGGTGCTGGCAGATGATTGGGCTACCTTTCCAATCAGAACAAGGATGATTTTCTGAACGGAGGCACCTTATTGCTGTCAACATTAGGTGTGTGCTCAGTACAGTGCTGCCTATATTCTATGTTCAGTGAACTAAAACAGGAGTGGACTCAAGGTCTGGTTAAATTACAGAGAGGTGTAATGCTTTGGATTGGATAACGCAAATTGTCAATATGGCTGATAAAAAGGAATTCAGTGTTTGTGTTCTGGCGCTCATTTGAGAATGAGCTCAAGATCGTAGCCGACACAAGTGTCGGCTACGAAATGTGCTGTTCAGTTCATGTGAATGTAAAACTGTATTAAATGTTCCCCCACTGATGTGCCCCTCAATAGTGTGCACTGTAAAGGTGAAAATGTTGCTTTTAACAGTTTTTCAGGCCAGTAATGTGATGTGCTTTAAGCTCAGCCCCAGCTCTGACAGCTAAATTCTATTAATGCAACCAAGCAGCTTCTATTTCTTTAGACAATACTCCAATTGTTGTGAGATTAAACAAGTGAATAAAAAAACAAAAACAAAAGCAGTTTAGACATTAGAACTGGGTTACTTAGTCACTTCATGATTTGGACAAGAACAACAAAAACGTTTTATACAGTACCTCTGAGTAATGAAGGTCGATTAGCAGATGGTTTACCGTCAACGGTTAAGGGTCATCTCTATTTGTAGTTTGTTTCTTCTTTCTAAAGGCCTTCAACTTCAAATGTTTTACCCCATATTTAACACAGGATATGCAATTTGTATTTAATTTGCTTAGGACTAATTTTCTCTCCGTCCAGTGCGCAGCCTGTGTGCAACAGCGAATTCCCTGCCTAATTGGTCTCTTATTGCTTGTTATTAGTCGCTGTATGTAATATATCTGTCTGCTTCTAAACCCGTATGGCTCAGACAGGATCTGCGTTGTCTCTCTTCCTTATGGCAATGCAGAGATTCTGATTCAGAATGAAGTCCAGCTGCCTGTTTTCCTGTCTTTACTTGCCTCTGGGTCAGACACCTCAGGTAGGAACTGGATGGAATCCTGGGCTCATCTGGGTGAAATAACAACACAATGCAATTCAGGACTGTTTTTTTGGGGGAAAAAATGATTCTCGTCTTGATACCCTGATAACAACATGCTCAAATGGGCATTATTTTAAATTGGAGCTGTATTTATTTTAGTATGCACGTATATATGTGTGTCAAGATGATAGTTGAAGAATGCTAAAAAAATTAAAATGATAGAGAGGGTGAGACAGATAACAGTTATAGACAGTTTGACCGTTTTAGAGAGAGACGGGAGTAAGGTGAAAAGAGATGACAAAGGGATGAGAGGAATAAGAGAGAGAGAGAGAGAGAGACACCAGCAGGTGGTTTTTTAACCAGGTTGTGTTTGTTACAATAAATCACCCGCAGCCTCCAGCTAAACCTTTGTCCTGAAACAGTGATATTCATAATTTCACAAAGATTAACTAGTTATTTATTCATGTTTATGTTCTTGTTGTTTTTCCTCAACCGCATTTCTCTTTTCTTCAAATCATACTGTCTGTATACTGTATATGTTTGAAGTATTTGTCATAAATTATTTTTACATATGCCATATTAACACCTACATTATCTAATACATTAAATAAATATTTAATCAATGCAACTAACAGCAAAACAGGAAAGAAAACAAGACAAATGATAGAAATATATATTCCAAGTCTTGTGTTGACCGGGGTGTTATGTGTCCATTAGCAGACTCACATCACTTCTAAATGACTCCTCCATCAGCAAACTGAGTACATGATGTGGATTTAGTGCTTGTACCTGTTAACATTTACCAGGCAATTAACCGACCATTTCAGAGACAGTTGTTGACGCAGTTCATTTTTACACCCACATGCACGAAAATGAGGGGTAATGTGATCACGTACTGTGTTTGTCTGATAACTTGAGAAGTTCTCATTCGATTTTGCTCAAACTTTGCAAATATTCTGACAATTGTTTGAGAAGGAAATTATTAGAAAGTTGTGTACTTCTGCTATATTGTGGCACTTGATCAAAGTGATAGATTGACAGAAGCCCACACCCCTTAACATGTTTCACCAGAGTTCTGAAATTTGGTACATTGGTTCTTCGCCTCACAAAGGAACTGGGCTCAAGGACCTATTTCTATGTATTCATGGTGGAATTTCCGCCATTTTGAATTTTGTAGAAAAACATAAGCATGCAACTTCCTATCTTGGATCTACAGACTAGGACCTGTAAACCAGGCCTGTATCTCAAGCAACATGGCTGCTGTGCTGTACCGACTCAACATACGTAAGCACAGTCAAACTCACCACTGTTGTTTTTTTTGTTTTTGGGATAAGGAAATAGGATAGGATTATTGAACGAATTAATATGGAATATGAAGTGGAATATTGTAGCGTGTCTCTGTGTATGTGTACATCTGTCATTTTGCCTGTACCTGTCTCTGTTTATGTCTGCTTTTGATAAATCTTCCTTTCCGACCACTTCAGTGGTTTCAAGGATATATTTACTCCACTGCTGACCTTGTTGGAACCCCATGTGAATCTGTTTATTGAACATATTTCGCATTTCTCCGCGCTTTGAAATGTACAGTGTGATCGGCAGTCAGGATTACCTGGAGCTGATGTGCACAAGATACAGGCTTAACGCTAATCCAGCACGCACATCCCGAGAGAGATGAGGTGAACTCTGAGGAGTTCAGGCGGTCTCATGAATCTTGTGTCCTGATATACATTTTTCCATTGCAACACCAAAGATTACTTAATGGCTCATTAAGGCTTAATGGTGTGTGCGTGTGTGTGTGTATATCCATATGTATATCCATGTATGTATGTATGTATTTGTGCGTGTGTATTGGCGGATTTAAAGTAAAGAGCTTCTGCCTGACAGCTGCTATATTGCTTAATGGTTATTTCAGGTTATAAAACATACCCACAGCATAGCTAAGAAACAGTTAGAACAGTAAGGACAGTAGGAAAGTGTTGGAGATAAAATAAAAGAATAGTATTAAATACTGCAGTGAGATGGAAATTCCAATATTTCCGTATGTGCAGAATGCATTTACGCAAGCAGGTGTTAGTATAAAGTCTAAGAACCATTGTTTGCAAGGAAAACTGCTTATTGGACCTTTAAGAAGCCCCAAGAGGAATTAATTTCACTACCCCTTAAAAGCATTGTGTGACCCTCGTGGGGTTTGAGAGAACCGCTGAACTAGTGCTAGGGGTTCAGACAGCTCGAAAGATACATTTAGTGGTGAATCGAAGTGAACAAATCAACTAAATGATTCAAACTGCCCGCCACTACACTGAAATAAAAGGCAAAAACATTTTATAAAGGAGGGAATGGAAGAACTTCGATTACAACACCATTACGCCAGTTGGATAACTGGTGCAATAGATTGCGGTCAATGTGGCTCTCTAACCCACAATAAGTGGTAGACAGTACTCACGTTTATGTTTTGTGAAAAATATGCTTCAAAACTCTACGTCAGAATGGCAGCATAGCAGATCAAAGGGCTACATAAGGGTAAAACAATAGTTTACTTTCACAACATTTTTTTTTATTAGTTCTCTTAGTTTATCCGACTATTTGCCTTTGTCTGTCATCAATAATGTCTGATTGTATCTTCCAACTCCAGTGTATATGAAAACAGTGGTCAACAACCAGTCTTTCAGATTGAATATATCCTAATAAGCACAGACAATGGAAACAGACGTCATATTTAACTGAGGTGTATCCTGCCAGAACTGTCATGAACCATCAGCTGTGATGTGCCTCAGTGAGAGATTTAAAGTGTTTCACTGCTGCCAGGATGTTGATTCTGAATAGTTCTCGACTACAAATTGAAGTTATGCTGACTGACAGGGCAGTGTGTGTGTGTGTGTGAGTGTGTGTGTGTGTGTGTGTGTGCATGAATTGTTTGTTTGTCGGTGTGCGAGCGAGAGAGAGGGAGAGAGAAAGAGAGAGAGAGGAGGGGCGGGTGTTTTTGGTATTTTACTGCGCTAGGCCTGTAGTTTCTCAAGGCAGTCCATGCAGACAGATTATCTCTGAGCTGGGTTTCATTTACTTTATTTAATATGAGTTTTTGTCAACCGGAATAAACTGAAGCTTACTGTTGTAGACATCATGTATCCTACAATTGGATTTATGAATAACAAAGCGAGCCAGATCCAAATACACAACTGCCTGTGTTGAGCATTTGTTATATTCCTATTTGAGACCGTAGAAACATAGACTAACATGGAAACTGTTTGAATAAACGTCCAACACACATGAATGTGTCACTGCCTGTGAGCCACTTGATTTTATATTTACCTTGAACCTAGACACCAGAATCTATCAGATTCTATCAGGAGTGCAAATGGAACTTCAGGCCTTCATCAGTTGGCTATAGGCTGAATTGCCTGATAATCTGATTGAATGACCATTTCATTGCCACTCCATTATTTGTTAAATGCTCCAAAAGTGGCCAGGCATTAAGGGGTCTGGAAACAGATAATTATATTGCACTGCCTTAGTCAGCTGCGAGCACAGACATTTATTGTAGCTTTAGGCTTTCATTTAATGAATGACTTCATAACGGGAAGCACTGCGATGATCTGGTATAAAAACATGAAGAAGAAGGAGGGCTAAGTGATGGGTTTTGTCGTGGGTGAAAGGATGGAGGTGTGAGAGAAATAATGTGTGCCGCTGAAAATCAGGGAGTGAAAAAGAAATGAAGATGACCTTATAATGTGTAGTGTTACATAATGTTTGTTTTCATTACAAAGCTCTTTATTCAAAAGCCATTTTCATTTTGAAAGAAAAAAGTATCCTTAAAGTAATAATCCTTAAAATGTTCACACAAATAACCGCTTTCTCTTGCATGCCCACTCAGTCCAATCTGCGCCTTCATGCAAGGCTTTTATTTCTAATTCGATTTACTGTTCAAAACACTGTGTATAAGGTCCACGATATTGGGTACAAATTCTCTGGCCTACAGGAAGTAAGTCATTTTATGTTCCCGGTAGTGTTTATTGAAGGAAATAGCTCAAAGAACAGAAAGTACATATAGGAAGGTACTGTAGACAACAACAAAATGTGGCTCAATAAAAAAAGTTTTTTTTGTATTTCTAGAGAGTAGAGTTTCTATTCATTCTGACAGATATTAGCTCTATTTTGAAGCCAAGCACCTAGTGGTCTTTAAAAGTACTGCATCTTAAGGACTTCCACATACCAAGCACTGAAACCCACTTAGTACAGATTTCCATATTGTTATAGCACTGCATCATTGCAGAGATCTTTCTTTATCCTTACAGCCGACAAACAGGTATGTCCATGAAAAATAAGTATCTCGAGGTGGTTCTCAGTTTTATAGTTTCATTCTGTTTGTTCTTAGGTTCTTTAATTTAGCATGGCTTGAGATTTCTTGTAACCTCGGGTCCCGTCAAAATCACTCTTTTCTTCAGCCTTAGAAGGGACTAGAGCGGAATACAGGGAATGAAGTGTATCAACTCCCTGGGGCAAAACAAATTTCACAGAGGAATTTCTGCTATTTTGGCAGAAGAGGAAAGAGCTAAAATCTTGGGTTTGAGAACATATACAGTAATGGCACGTGGTGCATTCGGAACATGGTCAAAATAAGATGATTGCGTCCTCAGGCCTGATTTCATTCACAATTTTCAATGTACAAACAAAGGAAAATCAAAACAGCATATGGCAGCGTAACACCTTTATTAAAACAATTTTTTTGTTTTGACACATAATTGCCTGTAGCTCTTTTTTTTCTCCATCAAATACAAAGGAAACGCTGGCTCCTGAATCTACATCGACTGATCCTGAAATTACACTTGAAATCAGCTAAATCAGCACTCACAGCAACAGTGTCTTATGTTAACAAAATGTTTGGGTTTAGACCCTCTTTTTCTGTCCTCTAGCTCTTGTAGTTCATTAGCCCGGCCCCATTTTGAAACACTGAATGCTAATTGTCTGAGAGATTGGAATGAGATAGACTACGGAAGGAAGAACACGACTAGATCCTTAAATTCCAGTTCAGGAAATGTAATTTATACATGGTTGCAAACTTGGTTGTCTAACTCCGTGGTTCTTAAACTTTGGTAGAAGTGCTACTGCACGCCCGTGCTTCTTCAGGCTTCCTGTGGGAAAACAGTCTTTATCTACAACATCAGCTTCCCATCCACAGTACTACAGCCCCCGAGAGCCGAGATATAAGACTGCCATTTGATTGTTTAATGTCTGAGAAGCGATATTAGTGCAAAATGAAAGGAATACAAACCTTCGGTCGTATCTGTCAGGCGGTCAGAGGTTATGTTATGTCAAGTTTGGTGTTCTACGCGATCGGACGTTGTTACGTGACAGATATTGTTGTACTATTGAAGGAGGCTGTGTGTGAGTACAATCTAAATATTATGGAAATGGGTGACATGAGCTTTTTGTCTTTCCGACAGCCTTATAGAGGACAACCGCTAAACAGCAGGCTCACAAAAAAATTCCCTCAAAACAAATCTAATCCTCTCTCTCAGTGGTTCTAACAAGCATTAAGAAAACTGAATCTGGTTTCTCTTAGTCATGATCTCAACTGTCTGTCAAATAAAATAAATATCACATACAGTGTGTAAATGCAGTCACCCATGCGCTATAAGATGGCATTCACACAAAAATATTGACAAATAGCTATATAGTGTCTGTGAAATCATCAGTGGTATAAGGTAATAAGATATATATCAGTAAATCAATCAATCATTAAAGGTTTTCTTGATGGTTTGTGATCCACAATCAAATGGAATTTCAGTCAAATGGCCTAAAAATAGCCAGCTGAACTGTTTTGAGACTTGGTGAATACTGTTGGGGTGTACTGTATATCTATTTGCTGTTCAGTGGAGCCTGGTCATTGTAAAATCTAAGTGGAAATGCATTAAATGGGCACTCGATCGAGTTATAAACGCCACAGCTTGTTCGGAAACACAACCACGCCACTCAACAACAGGTGTGGGAGGGACTTGAGCTCTGGTTGAGAACTGGTTTCAACCAATCGGGGGTTGTCTGTGTTGTTTTCAAACTCCAAGAGGAGTGCCTCTCCTGCACTTGCAATGGCAACTGTGTACTGTAAATACTTATAGAGGTCAGGTTTATATTTCAATGGAAAGGGATTTAAATACATAGATCTTGTTGTAAATGCACACAAGGGGACTGAATGATCTGGAATGCTTCTTGGATGCATTCACACTTACCTTTAAATGTGGGTGGAATTGGTTTTCACACATGGGTGGTTCTAAGGCAGTAACAAAGACATCTAAAGGCAGACAGCTGGGTTTGGTGCTAATTAAAAACTCTTCATGCAGTAGGTGTTAAAACACATACCACGCAGATGCACACAAGAAGGAATATCCACACAATAAAGACATGTAGGCCAACACACACACACACACACACACACAAATGCAATACACAGTTATAGTACACTGTACTCTGTATACAGGATCTATAATATATACATTTGCATAATCTGTTTCACAAAAACGGTAGTAGGAGCATGTTGAGATAGGGATGGAAATAAATGTAGGCTACCATCTATCTAGGTTATCTATATTTTCTCTAATGTATGTAGTTATGTGTAACACATATTTTAAGTAAATAAAAACTATATTGGCCTAAATTGTGCATTTGGTCAAAATTACCAGAAAGAAGAAATTTGAATTAAACAGTTTTTCTCTGTTACTTTCGACGTAGCTGATGATCGTATTGTTTAAACAATAACAATCACCATGCAGTGAACGAGGCTAGCTGCAAGTTAGCTTTGCTAGCTTGCTTCAGCAAATGTCCAAGCAGAATGCAAGTTCACAAGTTAATCTCACAATCACTCCTTCTGAACTGACCATGTAATACTCCAGACAGTTTGCTCTGCTTGTTGGACAATAAAACTTGACTATTTGATATTCAACAATGTTAATTTCTGCCACTCTAGAGATTAGTCTCCCAGCTACCAGTGCAAGCTTTCAGCTGTCAGTCAAACCAAGGCTCCGTTTTCAAGGGAAGTCGTGGGAACGCCCCCTCAAAGGCTTGAATCCTAGATATAATTTTCTCCATAATATTGCTTTACCTTCTTTAAAAAAAAAAAAAAACATAGCCACAATACCTTTAATATAATTTTTGAATTAATAAATGTTACACTGAAAAGAAAATTTCATGTTTCAGTTGAAGTTGTTACCTGATTGTCTCACTCCTGTGTATGCCATATTTAATTCTTAAATGGAAAACGTGTTTTATAAGATAATGATGGCTAGGGATCTTATTAAAGATATAGGACACTGTAATATAAAAAAAATCAATAATTTAATCTGTTAGTGTCCCATACTGGGCTTTATTGCAACGTGTCACCATGATGTGATTTATTGTGCTTTCTTTGCTGTTTTGCCAGAATAATATCCCTCACTGTCTTCATCCCTGCTGATACCATAACTAAATTTCAAACATAATTTACCCCACACCAGTGTACTCTGTTTTACTCTGTACTCTGTTTAGTCATCCCTACGAAAATAGCTGTTTTCCCATCGTTCATTTTATCATGGGAGGTGGCCTCCCTCAATGACCTTTCTGACCAGTCTGGGATTTGTTCTCTAAATGTCTGTTTGCAGTTCGGAGCCCAATAGTTTCCACGAGGCTGACCCTGCAAGCCAGTCATCATGTGTATTCCACAGAAACCATGTGTCTCAAATTTAGCTAAAACTTTTTTTTCTTTCACTAATTGACAGATTAAGTTTTCTCCCACTAAGTTTTCTCCCACTAAAATATTTTCTTGGCACTAAAACAAAGCTATGAAATCAAATGGAAAATACCACAAATTGCCCTAATGGACAAACAAGGTCCCTGTCTCACACTGATGTTGTAAAATGTAATACAATTTTATTTCATTTGACATGAAAGTCTAATCTACCCTTTGTTAGTTGTGGGCAGATTGGTATGTTCTAAGATGAGAGAAGACTTTATAGAAGGCCAAATTGTTACCACACTGTCTGTGGTTTAGATTTGCATAATAGCCAAACGCTACATACAAATACATAATTTGGTTTGGGCAAAACACTCCCTTTGAAAATATACCCCATGGCTATGATGAGATTATAGCATGTTAAAAGGGGGCTGGTGGTACACTGAAGAGTACCTGATGATAGTAAAAATTAATAGACAAACTTAAGACCAATCCGTACTTGAAAGTGCTAAATCAAGAAACATGTTAATTAATAACAATGCAATAATACAATGTGCGGGAGAAAGACTTTAGCTTCGCATTAGCAATGCTCCACCGATAAAGTTTGGGGGGGAAATGACTAGGACACACCTCTAGAGAGAATTATTTGAATGAATCTTGAATAGACTAGCTCGGGGGTAGACTGTGCTCAAGCACAGGGAAACAAATGTTAATACAAAGATACAAAGGTCAAGTGTCAATGTCACATACAGTATAAATGCAAGACTGAAATCTGCTGTCTGAGCCAGGAGTGGCTTTGTGCTTCTGTTATGCAAAAACACATACATTCCTGCCTTTGTCTTGACCTAGCTGTGGGCTTCTGCCTGTCTTGCTATTTTAACATGGGTTTGGGATTCTGCCTTGTCTTGCTATTGAACTCAATTAAATATTGAACAATATCTCAATTCTAGTTCCTTCACTGACTTGGGAACCTTGGGTCTAATGGGCATAAGGTCCGTGCGGTCCCTGCCGTCAGCCCTACATGGAACAACCAACCAGCCAGCCCGCCACAGTCCCATACAAACCAGTGCTCCCGTGAGCATGCCTACACCAATAATAATAATAATACTTTTTTTTTGTAATGCACGTTTCTTACACACAATGCGCTACAGTCAACATCAGTGGATAAAAAGATATAAGCATAAGACAAAACACAACTCAATATATTAGAAACATCAGCAGAGTGTAAAAGCACTATACTATATAGAGATAACATTTATAGAGATAAAAGAGGGCAGGGTGGTCTAGGTGTTGGACTCCCAGCCAGATGGACCTGTAAGCATCCTTGAGCAAGATGCCTAACCCCTATCTGCTCCATGTAATAGCACCGTGTAATTGTAAGTCGCTTTGGATAAAAGCGTCTGCTAAATTACCTAATTGTAAAATAAATGTATAGCCTACACAAATAAGTCAAATGAGTGGGTTAAGAGAGTGAGTTAAAAAAAACGCACATGCACTTTACACATTATATGCCTTTTTAAAAAGGTGTGTTTACCGGGGTTTCTTAAATATATCAACACTGGGTGCATGTCTGATGTTCAGGTAAGGCATTCCAACAGTGGAGCACGGCAGCAGAAGGCTCTATCACCCAGGGTCTTTAGTCTACTGCGGGGCTGCTTGACAGATATGGGGACTGGAGAGCGAAGAGACCATCACATAGATAGTCAGGAGCAGTACCATTAACTTCTTTATATGCAAGTGGGAGTAACAGAGTAACAGACTGGAAGCCAGTGTAATTCACACAAGAATCGGAGTGATGTGGGAGCGACTAGAAGTGGAGGTCAAAACACGTGCTGCACTATTTTGTATGTACTGTAGTTTATTGAGGGAGTTGGCCGGTGGTCCCGAGAGCATTGCATTACAGTTGTCAATCCTGGATGTGAAGAATGCATGGACCGGCAAGCATCCTTGAGTAAGATGCCTAACCCCCCCAACTGCTCCCCTGGGGCTGGTATCGGCTGCATTCTGCTCCCAATGGATGGGTTGAATGGTTAAATGCTATGGTTACATTTCATTGTCTGCATGTCACGTGTAAGCCATGCCCACTGTACTAATGTACTAACAGATGTACTCATTTTATCAGTGTTTGCTTTGTGTGTTTTGCTGATACACATGACATGCAGTATGCATGAGCTGGTATGTGAATCCTTCTTTGAGAGAGGATCTCAGATCACTGCAGTGACACCAAACTACCGTGACATGTTTTGGACAGCATTTACATACCGGCGTTGTATGAAAACATTACTAATGTCGAAGCAAAATAATGTGACTTTCATCTTGATCCAAGCATCAATGTCCATCGCAGATTTAGCATGTTGGTGTCTGAATTAATCTTGTAGGATCTACAGGTATTTCTGCACATTTCTGCATAGTGGAGATTTCTCCTCATAGTGAAGACTGATTTACGTTTGACTGCACACAGAAGGAAAACACAATGTTAAGTCTTTCCTCGTTGCAGGTCATTTAGAAATTGCCAGGTAATGGTAATCGTGTCTACATTTGAAAGAATTCTAATCAACACATTCTATGTACTGTAACACTATTACAGTACAGTGTTAGTACAAAACATTACTATATCAAACAATGTGCCTGATAAGTACTTCTTGTATTATATTTCTACTGCATATGGGTGTATGTAACTTGGGCATGGTTACAAGATAGTATGCATATTGGAGTCATGTTCCATGAAGCAACAAGAACAGTTAATTATCATCATGTGCACTGTATCTTAGATCGTATTACTGTAAACTGTTTAAATACGGTATATATCACATATAATGTTTTTATGCAGTGGCATCAAAATTGGGTGTTAATATATTAGTGAGTGCGTAGTTTCAAACTGATCATTTACCACTTGCTTACTGTAGGTGTTGCCAAAATGACCTTAGAAAGTGACACATTGTGGCTTTAATAGTGGGTATTAACACAATACGCTATGCCTTGCCACTCCTTAGATTTAGTGAGGCACTTTTTCCCCTCCAACCAATCTGTTCATATCGGCTTTATTTCAATAGCCTGAGTTCACTTTGTTCCATGGTACCAGTTTTAGGGCCTGTGTACACTTGTGTACCTCATTTTCAGAGCGCTTCTCTCAAGTGTAACCTGTAGCACTTCCGCATTACTTCATTGTGAATGTCAGTAGTATAGTCTCTATAACTTTAGTTAACTTGGAAAGAAACCGCCTGATCTTCAATGACTGGGTTCTCAGTGACATCCAGGATCAGGTTCTCCTCCGACCATTGATTACAATTACAATTAGGTAATGACGCGTGACACTTTTATCCAAAGCAACTTACAATTGGTGCTATTACAGGGAGCAGATATGGGTTAGGCGTCTTGCTCAAGGATGCTTACAGGTAGGCCAACTCTGGGGCTTGAACCCACGACCTTTTGGCTAGGACATTTCTAAGGACATTTCTAAGTGACCTTTTGAATGGTTACGTATTTTAATTAACCTGATTTTCTCTCTTCCCCCCCCCCCTCTCTCTATCAGACTTTCCTTCCTTCCTAACCGGAGCTACAGTGACAACGGACGCAGGATACTGGCCAATGAGCAGGAGTCACAGGATTCTTTGGGACCACTATGAGGGGTAGCCCACATTCGCCGGTCATCACCGGACCACCGTCACCACAGTGATGTGGGCGGGCATTTGTTAGCGGAGGTTCTGTTGGTACAGAGGTGCTCTTTGGGTTCCATTACCGCCCTGCATTGGAGAAGGGCGACGATGCAGTGATTTGACGCGATGATGTCATCACTTGGTAGCCACTGCTATTGGCCCAAAGAACATCAAGGTCATACAAGATAGTTCAGTAACAAAATCTTCAGTAGGCCTGTTCCGGATCAGCCTGTGTTTACAGTAGGTGGATTAATAATAACTATTTCAAATAGTGGAAAATGCTATGGCTGTTTCAGAGTGTTTGGATGGAGAATTTATGAGATACACCGTGCTTTTGAATACAGTGTTACTCGCCTACAGCAAACACATTGACAAGGTGTGGTTTCCAGACTTGTAGCATGAACTGGCTACTGGTGCGCTTACAGAGGTTCCTTACAGACCTTAAATATCAAGACTGTCTGCCACAAAGGCTTTGGGTTTGCTTGATATAAAGTCTGGATTGCAGATAGTTATAAACCATGTATTAAGGCTCGACAAACTACAGACCACGGGCAAGACTCTGGTTAGAAAGACAAGGATAAAAATGTATGTCTATTGCTTTTCAACCTCCTTAATAGCTATTAGATCTGAAGTTTGTTGTCCGTTGATGTCGTCTTCTGAATTTGTTCCGGTGGCGAGGGCCGTAACACAGAACCTTTGGTCGCAGAACTGTCTGATTCCAACATTCGCTTCAAATTCAGTTTTGTTCCATCATTTGTCAGACCTCTTGCAATATTAACTAATTTTATAGGCAAAAGTTGTTCATTTGCTGTTTATTTAGATGCAATGTCAATACAGGATTCACGAGCTCTGAAAATCTGTTTTGAAAGAGTTTTTTTTATGATGAATCTAGGGTTAGGGTTAGGGTAACCCTAACCCTAACCGATAATCAGGTTACAGCTACTGACTGA
Source organism: Percopsis omiscomaycus (assembly GCA_027575585.1). Classification (NCBI taxonomy): domain Eukaryota; kingdom Metazoa; phylum Chordata; class Actinopteri; order Percopsiformes; family Percopsidae; genus Percopsis; species Percopsis omiscomaycus. The sequence continues at coordinate 5,142 of JAODLI010035503.1, read as the reverse complement.
GAATAATTTTTAACAGTGAATGGACTTATGCCATTATTTTTGTTATTCTAAAGCTTGTGTAAAATAATTGGTGTTTAAAACCAGTCATTGATGTACAGCGTCACAAATGTAATATCTCAAAAAGCATTTCAGGAATACATCAAAAAGGATATGATTTTGCACTAAAATGTACCATTGCACACATTCTACTATGTTTTACAACTCGTTATTGGTATTGGTATAACACTAAAAGATGCAGGTTCAAATATAGACATTAAAAAATAGCATTTCACCGGCATCCATTTGAAGAAAAAAGTTTAAGGAGACCTTGAAAGTGTTTTAAGATTTGAATGATGATGATGATATTAAGCTCAGCACGACCTAAAAAAAAAAAAAAAAACACCACAATGTATGGATCTTTGACATTTTTGATTATCACTTTTTCTAACCAACGCACATTGTACATGTGTACAGACAGACTCTCTGAACACACTCTAGCCAGGTCTAGCCAGGACCAAATTCCTTTTTCTATCTTTTTGTTTGTTTGTTTCTTTACTTTCAACACACAATGACCTCAATGTTCAGCTTTGAAGGCGATGAGCTAAATGAATGTTTTGTTACTGTGTGACAACATTTTATAGTTCACTGTGTAGTGTATTTTATGTGTGGTGAAAACAACAATAAATGTAATTTGAAGTTCTTGTGTCAACTTATTCAGCATCTGCAGGATACACCATTTATTTTAGATTTTTAACAAATTTGTTATTTTGTAATATATATATCTAAATTTCAATATGTATATGTGTAGAGGCATATACAATAGCTATAAATGCTATCAATTTTTACTAATGATTTCCAACATATTCTTCAATACTTTATTATCAAAATGTGTATTTCAAAGTATTTAATCTCACACTCGGCATGCTCACAAATGCCATTGTTTACTCAACATAACCAAGTCTACTTCCTTCAGCTAGGCATCACACATACTCTGATATTACTCATTCTGTGTGGGTCTGAAACAGTGATTTTTAACAAGCCCTTATTGTTGTTGGAGAGGGAGCTCAGCAGTTATACACAAAGCCTTTCGTCAGGAAGCCTATTTGGTAGCGGCAAACATGATTATCCCCAATCATTCCCTGCGCCGCTGAAAACAATCTCTACACTGATATGCTGGGTCGATCAATGCAGACCCAAAGACCAGCAGCCATTCAACCAATCAGACCAGAGGAGGAATTCATTATTCTGCAAGCCCTCTCTAAACTCACAGACTCCAGTGCGATCTATGTGGGCTTACATCCTGCCTAAGGTATTGGGATCTCAGCACAGCAGTGCCAGGGCTGGGCTTGGGTTTCTTCAAAATATCTTGGCACTACGATAAGCTTATATTCATATAGGAACAGAAAATCTTTTTTTAAACCTTGACACACATTTGATCTGTTTTCACCCTCTGTGGATTACAGTCAAATGAGATGGATAGGAGTCACATATGCATATGTTTCCCAACCACAACCTCTTCCGTTTCTCTGTGAGTTAAGCCGGCTTTGAAATATAGACCTTCATCGAGAAAATAACTCACTGTAGGTCCTGGACTACCTCCACCATGACTGAAGTTTATATCAGACAATGACGCCCAGCCACCAGAGCTTTGCTAGCTTTGCCTCATACAGTATGTCTTTATTATGGATGGGCAATGATAGCAGTGTATTTAAAAATATAACCTTAAATAACCTGCACTTTTACATAAATATAACATTAATCAAATGTGATGAGACTTTGAAGTTAGGTATTGTTAACATTGTTTCATCACACTATAAATGAAGTGCCAAAAGCACAGTCTATTGTAGACCCAGCTAATGAATGCAGACACTGTAAGGTCATTGCTTCATTATTAGATGTTTATAATAAAGAAAACTGCCCCTACTCCCTGTCAGATAGTCAATCAAATTAGGGCAACACCAACTGAAATGGAAGGTTCAGCTTGAAGTCTGACTGAAATTGAAATGTTGAAATTGGAATCACATGGGGCCTTTAATGGTTTACATTTGGGGATAGTATCAGGAAGTCTCCTTTCTTGGCAGGTGAAGTCTTTCAGGACTCTCGGGACTCTCAGTGATTCCTAGATGTTACTTTAGAGTACATTTATAGGGGTTCCAACAAGCCCCACGGAAATCTGTCTCACTTGAAGGGTTTCAAAATGGAATGTTCCTCCATGGAATTCTAGAACAATGCCAAAAATTCTGCCAATGCTTGAATTGGACTAAAAACTTAATGATTAAATGGATATCTGAATTTCTGGCAAGAAACCATGGGGTTTGTGATAATGAGATGACATGCAGACAGCTGTCATAGAGGGATGAATGGAAAACTCTGTTGGGCTCCATCTTATCTGAGCAAAATGAGCACTGATGTCATCGAACCTCATTTGGAAGTAGGGTTTTTGCTAAAGAAAAGAAAGGCATGGCAAAAACAGGCGCCCGGAGGGCAAAGGAAATATTTGTGTTCATTTTTAGATTTAGTGGTAAAAGTAAAACAAACAAACAAAACGAAAACGAGAAAATGTATTTTCTCGGGTGCTGGTCCAGACATTGTACTGTATGTTGTGTGACCAGGAAATTATGTGCAGATTGAATTTCACAATTAAATATAATATAAAACTGGAATTATAACTGATACTGTTGAAAGTTAGGAAAGGCCTGTGCAGCTGTGTGTCATACCATAAATTCACTTGTTTCTGACATATTTCCGCAGGAACATGAAAGTTTCATTGAATGGGACAGCTGCAGACACAACAGCAAAATTAGTTTATGCAATAATTAAGCCAAAACAATACACACACAAACATAAAAATAAAAATAATAATGTGTGCGTTGTCTTTTCAGAATAGCAGTACAGTATAGTATAATATACCGGTAGCATAGTATAGCATGTAGAGTATATTCTACTGCACACAATAGTGGCATCTGCTGTTCTCCTCACGTAAGTGATACCGGTAACAATAGCCCAAAGTCAAACGGTGAGGTGTAAACTAAACTATCTGATTTAAAATATTCTCAAGTTATTTGATTAAACTTTATTCTTTGTAATTCTTTATTTATTAGGTAGACCTATGACATGGTCACCTTACCTACCTGACTTAAATCGTTTTTAACTAATACTTTTAGAGCAGCCTAACTATAGGCTAATATTAGCCTATAGCTGTTAGGCAGTTGTGTTCTTTTGTGTTGTCGTTATGCTCCTGTTAGTGCGTGTGCGCGGCGAACCCCTGCTTTAGAGCACACATGTGAAGGACTTTTTTTTAGGGTAACCATCCGTTTCTGTTATCAACGAATGTTTGGAATGTTGTTAAACAGATCCACTAGGGGGCGCAAATTATTTAGCTGTAAGAGTTGATTATCCACAGCTAATAACAAGGGCAGGTTATGGAATTCTCAAGGCTGTATGAAAACCGTAGGCCTATAAAGCGTTTGATATACATTTACATTTACAGCATTTGGCAGACGCTTTTATCCAAAGCGACTTACAATTAGTAAATTTGTCAACGATATAAAAATAGACATTCTGTTGTAGTCCGTTTGTCACAGGGAGAGAAACATTTTGGTTGTTGAATCACTGATATAAACACGGCAGGCAAAAACATCGTTTTTTCTTGCAATTTGGGGATTTTGGGCTATTTTGTTTCCATAACATGTCTTCTTTCAGACTTGTTGAAAGAAAACGTTCACAATACACATTTAGGTGTTTATTTTACTACACTTTGACTAACTAAGTCCGTAGATTTCTCCTCAATTCACCAAAGGTTAGCATTCTAACGGAACATGCAGTGCCGTGATCCTTGTCTGTAACATGTCATCACAGGTATCGTTGTAAAGCTCTCTCTCGTGCCCAATGTTATCTGATCCAAATATGGACATTTCCTTTCTATCAGCCACCAATCGTGAAAGTGATTTTACCCTAAACACGAAATCTCATTGGCTGTTGTCGATTTCTGACAACATGATTCGTTCAGATGTATCACGTGACGTGCTCTGATGCTTACAGGTTTAGTCCTCCGCGGGACCTTATAATATAAAAATGCCGAAATCAGTGGATCTAAAACTGTCTCAGAAAAAACGACAACAATTGTCACTTGCAAGACAAATAAGACATCGATGCGTAAACTGTCATTTGGAAAACTTGTTTGTTTAGATAACGGGGGCGACCAACGCGGCACACAGCAGTGGATGATAGTTCATGTAGCGCGTTTGAAAGAATTGGTCAGTGGGTTAATTTGTCCTAATTGCGCAGGGACAGTTCTTAAAATTAACATCGATCATTCAAAAGTATTTATACATCTACGTGTCTTCAAGATGTTACCAGGAACGATGTCGCGTTTGATGTTAATGTGTGACGAAATGGTGCTATTTGCACACGAATTAGAATTGGGATATGCAGAGCTCCAAAAAATCTGTAGCGTTAGGGATTCCAGCGCTTCATCTTAAAATGTATCAGAGACACGGGAAAAAGTGACAGGAATGCAAACAGGGTTGAGATAGAGAAAAGAACAAACGCATCTCTCTCTGGCTGTAATAACATTTATGGCATTATGGATAACATCAGAAAATAATGAAGGGTGGCATTGTTGTGTTCATTTTTCACCGTATAGGTCACAGTATAGGTTATTTAGCTATATTACTGCAGGCTCCACTGTAGCCTCCATCTATTTCTGTATAATATGGATGAAATAATGACCCACAGAATAAAGTTCGATTTCAATCAGTATTTTGTGTACTTGTACAGTACAGACTTTTGCTTTTGGTGGCAGAGTGGACAACAATAAAATAATGTAGCCTAGCAAATAGACAAAATCTAATGAGTATAACTTTCTCTAATGGGATTGGTTCTGGACATAACATGGACAAGAGGCTAATTGTTCAAATAGTTTATCTTACACACACCCATCAAATCAACAGGGAAAATAAAGTATATTCAGTTCTATATTCTAAAAGTATTCTGGAGTCATAGCCTTCCACCAGGAACCGTAACAATATCATTAATCGTGGTAGATTTATTACTGCAAGCATCTCTGACTCCATCCTTTGTGACATGCTCCCTGTCCTTTCCAAAACACATACTTCTTGTATTGTATGTTATGTTTCTGGACTTGGCTGTAAACAGGAATGG
>JAODLI010035492.1:0-18814 GCA_027575585.1 Percopsis omiscomaycus | reverse complement strand
GGGGGGGGGGGGGGGGGGGGCACGCATGCCACCCCTCACATCTCCAGTGCCTCGGCATATGTCCCTCATGTAAACGCGTAGACGTCCCGGAGGTCTCGTACCTTTACATGCTATTGTTTTTATGTTAGTGTCTATAATATCACAGTTTGAATATTAAAGTAAGTAGTAGTCCAGGTCAGAAACGGAAATAATTAGCTGTCTCATCTCCTGTGCCGTGCTCTTATTTGCTATGCTTTCAAAAAAGGTCACCAGGTCAAAGTTCAAATTGGGTGAACCTTAAGCAGAGTGTCTTGCCGGCAGTTGAGAGTTAATGCTACAGCAAGGATAGCGCTGCAGCGATTGTGGGCATCTGCCCACAGGAAAGATTTTGACTTCTTGTCACGGTGGACGTACCTTTAAGGTTTACTGTAGATGCCTGCAGCTCTTTGGCATGGGGCTAAGAGGTGGGCTAACAACATTGGATCAAAACACGTTAGGAAGACGGCTAGCGTGTGGATTACGTTAGCATTGTTGCTTCTCTATTCCAAATGTCTGCCCCAACTCACTGATTATACTGTATTTCAAACAAAAGTGTGGGCAGCAATATGAGGAGGGGTAGAGAAAGTTGTGAGCCTATGAGAGCTGTAGAGGGGTGAGCAGAGAGGAATGCGAGCAACTCAACGCTCTGATTTTCAAACCAAAACGTTTTTTTTGTTTTGTTTGTAATTCCAGACACAGATCGATGAGTGTCCCTTTAAAGTCTAAATGCATGTTAGACTGGATGGCGTGATTCACCACAGAAACATGAAACAACACTCTAGTCTTATAAATAATACTCCAAGCTCTGACAGAGAAGGCCAGCAACAGTCATGGAGGAGAGAAAGCTAACCCTCATTTGCATAGCGTTTGAACCTACGCCAAACATGGAACAAGCCTTCCATTATACCCCGAGAGAGTCCTTATGTGCCAAGTGCGGATCTCTACAGTAGGTGTGTTTAATAATTAAGACGGGATCTTTTATTTAAAAACAGAATTGGCCACAACCCGTTAACTCAGATCTGTCAGTCTGCCAAACAACTAACAAAATCCTTCCAGGGTTCCAAGCAGCCTTGGGCTAAAGTATCTCTACTTGCTGAAAGCTGATGGTCCAGTGTATACTGTAATTACCAATCAGTTCCTATCATCATTATGGATTATAGACTTGTATGTGGGAGACTTGGCTGTTTTGCATGCATGGGCTGTATAAAAAAATTAAATATCGTATCATACTGTTTCGGAGTATATTTATGTACATGTGTGTTTTGAGTGTGTGTTTATGGTCTCCTTCAAGGAATTCAAGGAATACCATTTATGGAATGATAAATCTATCGAGTTATTTTAATGTCAAAAGTCACACATGGTGGTAGGCTACAGCCGTAATGAAACCATAGATGGCTTCTAATGAAATAGTCGGCCTAATGAATAATATGACTCGTTCTCGCTGCCTGTCCTTTGGTTTGTGATGGATTTAGAAGGTTAGGCTCTATCTAGAGGTCATGGCATTTGACCTGCCGAAACATTTTCTAAAGTGTCTTACTTCCTTTGTTCCTTGGTATTTTTCTTCCTTTTGAATCTAGAGTTTTGAGTCTAGTAAATACGGGTCTCCAAGACAAGTACTGCTTAACTTCCTGGCATTTTCTACCAATATCACATGCTTCTGTCTCAACTGCCACTCTACCTCAATGTTTTGTCACCAGATTTTCTACCTTCGATCTGTCTTTCAAATCTACTTCCAGTAGCTTACAGCCTAGTATTTGCAGACGGTCTCCCATTTAAGTAACAAGCCTCACCCGGCTTAGCTTTCTGGCATTTTCTATCTATAACTAATCTTTCTGTGCCCAGAATTTCTATTCTACCTAATTTCTACCCACAACTAATTCACCTGTCGGCGAGATCCATTCCCCCGATACCTCATCATTTTGCCCCCCACATCTCCACTCGTTCCTCGTCCTTTTGTCCCCGCTGTGGTGAATGCGAGCGGGGCCGAGATAAAAGGGGTTGCCATTGGTGACGGATGCCTAAATAGTGCCTTTCTGTTCCTATAAGTATCTGCTCTCCTGTCTGTCTCCTCCTGTTCCATTCTTTTATGTTCACCGGCTTGCTGACACAGGAGAACATAACGCCTCTCTGCCCTCGAGATTTACCTCACCTGTCCCTCCGCCTTTGATTCCCTCTGCCGAGTTTCAATAGTCAGCGGGGAGAGAGTCACGGCCAGGAAATTCTACTGTATCGCAGTTTCGAATGCAAATGAATGCCCATGCTTATAATTATCACTGTGTTATTGAGCCGCTTACCCTAAAATGGTCCATGACTCGGCAGTTAATGTTGACGTTAAAATGTATCGGAATGGGCGGGGTATGCAGTAACTGGCATAACAAGGGCTCGGATGGTGATACCCGGACAGGATGGCAGCTCGATGTACTACGCTGTGTGAGGATGGCTTTCATTACGGCAGTGGTATTTTTGGAGACGTTCTCTCAGTGACCCGATGAATACTGTCATTTCTACCCGCAGCAGCATTGTGTTGCAGTGTTCGGTTATGAAATTGTACAGAAAAGAGCTTTAATTGTCAAGGTTATGAGAAAAGTCCTCACTGGTTGGAATAGAAAAATCAGTTTGGTGGAGTTTATATTCAAATGATTAAAGGCACACTCCTTGATCCCCACAACCAGACCAAGCTCACTGTGGATGTTTAATATACAGTCTGTACGGGGAGGGGCAGTGAACAGCGTGAGCCTACATGAGCTTTGTAGGGGGAGGAGTAGAGAAGTTTTTTTTACGTGCACAAGGAGGATTTCCTTTGGGAAACGGGAATACTTTTGCATCCAAAGATAACGACAGCAGTTTCAGGAGTGTACAATATGGACTGGAAAGTTGAACCTGCTTTAAAATGATGACAGTCACAGCATTACAAATATGACCTTTACACCAGCGCGGATTATTATGCTTTGAATTAATTCTACACCAAATGGAACTAACATGGCATGAACATGCAAATGAGGATATTTGCTTACTGTAAGAACCTGTTTTGCATCTGACTGACACTGTTTTTAAGGTGTCTGTAGAGACACTCCTTAATTTGTGTCTGGAATTAGTGGTTGCAACCAGAGTTACAACAACATTTTGTTTTTCAGAGTTTCAGAAAGCACATGCCAGTCTTATAACTGAGTGTCTTGCACGGCTCTCTACCCCCTTACAAGGTCATAGGCTCACATCTTTTCTACCACCCACCCTATCCTTTTTTTCCACAGCTGTGTTTCTAAACAGTGAGCTGGGGAGAAGATTTGGTGGTACAATAACCAATTGAGGAATTGACCCTTAAAAGTTAGGGCCTCTTAATGATATAGGCTACTAAAGAACATAAAAATGTGTGTTAACTAGTTACTACTACTACTACTACTTTAACTGTTTGTTTTAACTTTTATATGGTTCTTTTCAAGAAATTATCTACCTATTGTTGTATGTCTATAGTGTATTTCTATAGTACTGTATCCATTTATCTTTTAGACTACAGAGTTTACTCTGTATGCATATTTTATTTCCATTTAATTAATGATGCACAGTGTCAGTGTTTAAAAACACATTATAGTCTCATCATGTGTTACATGTGAAGTTGCCTTTGGCTACACTTTTTAGGACTAGGTGTTATTGTTGTGTTTTATTTTGTTCTATTGTGTGTTGTCAGTGTTACGATTAATGTTTTGTCCATATCTCTTTGTGCTGTTGTTGATTTGATCTACATGCGCACACAAATTACCTTTTGTCATAAGTCTGGATAGTGCAAAGGGAATAAAAATATAATTTTAATATCGGTCATGCTACCAAATAGTTTTTCTATTAATAAACCAAATATGATCACACTATCTGAAATATGGTTAAGCAGTGACAAAACGCAATTTAACTCCCAAATGATGTGTTGTTTAGAGCTGATAGAGGCTCCAGGGGTGGAGGGTTGGTTACATAATGTAGATTCTAATTGGTTGTCTGTCTAAAGTCTATCCAAAGCATTTTTAGTGCCTTTTTTAATCTTACATAAGAACAAATATCTAACTATCGGCAAACCCTAAGGTACAACAACATTTATAATTAGAGTACAAGAAAGTCATATTTGATTTCTATCAACTGAGAATGGTTTTAACCCAAATAACTTATCCCAACTGTCTCAGTCTGCTCCCCAAAGTTCCATTGTTATGTCGACAGCGTTCTTTATAATCACATATCCAGAAGCAAACCCTCCATTTTCTTTGTAATAAATATTTTACCTTCAGAGGTCCAGAGCTGTATGAATGAAGTGAGAGAGCAATGGCGCCGGTGTTGATGGCCTTGAAACCTCATTAAGCTAGCCTCATGTGTTTTGATGTTTCCTCTTGCGGATCTAATGAGAGTATCATTACATGTGAGATACCCATAATATGGAAATGTGCAAGAGTCACTCCACTTCACAAAGGAGGCTCTGTGCTTGATGTTATCTCTATGTAGCCAGAATCTTTGGAAAAAATAATAAATAATATCATCTATCATAATATATAAATCTTTATAATTTTTATCACAATGTCTGCATGGTTTTATACCAAATCACTTTACAACAACTGCTCTTATCAAATTTATTAATGACGTGTTTTCATTTATGGATGTTGGGTATTTCACAGGGGCAATCTTAATAATGATCCAACAAAAGCCTTTGATTTAGTTAATAATTATCTTATTCTCAATAAAGGTTATTCTATTGGTCTGTCTATTAGTATTTATTATGGTTTAATGCATATCTACATAACCGAAGGCAGTGTGTTTTGAAGAAGAGTGTTTGCCAATGATCTCTTTTGGGACCCCTCCTTTTTTATTTTATATTGATTTTAGAGAAAGCCATCAATACCGCTACTCCTTACATTTAACAAATTCAACCCTCACTCCAATCTGACCCCACATGTGAAGTTTATGTTTTTGATTGGTTTGGATTGGTTGATTGGGGGACAGGGTAGTCTAGTGGTCTGGGTGTGCCCAGCCAGAAGGTCGTGGGTTCGAGCCCCAGAGGTGGCCAACCTGTAAGCATCCTTGAGCAAGATGCCTAACCCCCTACCTGCTCCACGTAATAGCACCATGTAATTGTAGTGTCTGCCAAATGACCTCATTGTAACTGGTTTGTCGTCCATTTATTTCCCCTGTCCGCACCTAGGTCCTCTCTCTGGGAGCCGACGTGCTGCCCGAGTACAAACTCCAGACCACGCGCATTGACAAGTGGACCATCCTCCACTACAGCCCCTTCAAGGCGGTGTGGGACTGGCTGATCCTGCTCCTGGTCATCTACACGGCCATCTTCACGCCGTACTCCGCCGCCTTCCTCCTCAACGACATCGAGGAGCAGAAGAGGCGCGTGTGCGGCTACTCCTGCTCGCCCCTCAACGTGGTGGACCTGATGGTGGACATCATGTTCATCGTGGACATCCTCATCAACTTCCGCACCACCTACGTCAACGTCAACGAGGAGGTGGTCAGCCACCCGGGCAAGATCGCCGTCCATTACTTCAAAGGCTGGTTCCTCATCGACATGGTGGCGGCCATCCCCTTTGATCTGCTCATCTTCGGCTCTGGATCCGATGAGGTGAGCGGCCGCAGCCCGTTGTTCCTTCTAAAGAAAGGTGCTTTAAAAAGGTTTCAATATTCAGGTTTTTCACAGTTCTGTGGTTAGTTGTGTTGTCTGAAGAGACCTAAAAAGGGCTGGGATGGGTTTTTTAAATCTGTCTAACGTGTCATACAGCCACAAGAAAACGATGTCAGATTTTGCTCCAGGTGTGACATCATCTCTGTACTGTAACAAATTGTCTTTGACCCATCCTCCCTCTTCCACTCACATAGTCAAGTCATAGCCGACTGAAATGTAATGTTTGATCGGAAAAAGTCTGTTGACTATTATCTGTTTTGACCAATCAAATCACAGCTAATAGTGACTCATTTGCATATCTGTGATCCCTTGATGTGATATCTGCGTGTGCTGTTCTGGCTACATTGCGATTTCCATTTTAACCAAGTATGGAAATAATAGAATACACTGCCACTACCTGTGGGATTATACAGTATTTGGGTATAGGAGCTATACAGTAGAGGGTTTAACAAAGGTTCAGTATTGTTTTAAGCAGAAATTGTTACAGACTAGAATGGGAAGGAAAGTAATCAAGCAATATTTGTCTCAGAATTACTCACCTATTACCATAAAATACCGTCATTTACCAATCAATCATTACCTGATGCAACTTAAAGCAACAATCTCCAACTTCCTTTTTAATAAATACATTTCTGTTTGGCTCATATTTATGGCTGATTGGGGTAATGCAACACTTTAGTCTACTGGTCATTCATGAAAGCCTTTCCATTAACAATTCTGGTAGTTTTTATTAGTGCCCCTATTGTCCCATGTGATGTTTATATGATTATTTGTTTTCTAAGTGATCACTTGATGCTTGCATTATTACTATGGTATGATATGTCATGAAGCCTTTGTTATATACTATAGTTTTGTCCTGGGGTACCAAGGCTGCATGTTTGTCACATCTACTTAATCCTCCTTGCTCTCTTCATTAGAGGTAGATCGAATGGCCTCAGGCAACCCAAATCAGTTAAAAAGGTCTCTAACCACTCTGCCTACAAGAAAAGCTATTTTCTACTTGTGTGTCTGAAGGAAATTGCCTCCAAATTATCTAATGCTCAGAGAGAGAGAGAGAGAGAGAGAGAGAGAGAGATGGGAGTTTAGAAAGGGTACGACCAAGGACAAAGCCACTCAGCACAAAAGTAAAAAAAAAAGTACTTTGAAATGATTAGATATGGTTTGTGAAGAATCTTTGATGTACTGGATGGATATAACCACTGCACAGCCAGGTGTTTGGAGTTATTTTGACCTCCTCTCAGTATCGATTGCTTCACTACTGTAGTTTTGTCTACTATATACTGGTGCACTGGTAGAACACAATGGAACGGACCCACAATTAACGGCAGGAGCTACACCTACACTAGAGATTGCTAAAAATGCCTAATGTGGCAAACCAACTAGGTTGATAGTGCCAATGGGCTCTGGGCCGGACTGCACCATGTAAACGTGTGAGACATTCCAGATGTAGCCTCCATGATGTAGCACTCGCCCCTAGGAAAAGCCAGCAACAACAACAAAAACAATGATGAATGTGTGCGCAGAAGGCGGGACCTGCACGGTTTGCACAGTCATTATTTACCATTAGGTGTGCATTCTGAGCGAGCGCCCAGGGCCGTGCAGACAGACAGCGAGTGGCAGGTCGAGGGAAAGATGAAGACAGACGAACGGCTTTATGGCACAATGTGCGGCCTCGCGGCGCAACACACACACATTCCCTCTTCACCTGTCACGTGTCTAGAAAGTAAGTACACTCTGAGCATATTTAGGCAGCCCTTCAGTAAGTAAAGAGACGCTGAATCAATAACCCTCTTCAAATCCGTCTCAAAATGAATTTACTCAGACAGGCCTTTGGATGATTCACTTAATGTATTTTGTCTGCCCTATATTTTCAACCTGTTACCACCTACACCTATGATTTTATATCTTAAAACATATATCCAAGTTTTGAAAGGCACTTTTTATTAGTAGTATTATTATTTAAAGCCCTTACGGACAACTGCAATGTACAGTAATTTGACATCTTTTGTTGCATTAGTGGGTGCGTCTAGTTGAGTGCACATGCCGAGCGCGAAGGACCACCGTGTTCGAGGCTGTGGAGGCACGAGAGGATAAAGCGAGGTCACAACCGGGCGATGGAATAGCTCCGGTTGTTGCATGTTGAAACTAAATCCAATTGGTTAGAAAAGTACAGCGTAGATTTGAGCATAGCTAATCGATGAAAGCAAATGTAAGCTCTGGTTTTGTGCCGATAATCTCCGAAAATATCAGTACAGTATTTTTGTCATTTTTAGGGTAAACAGAAACGTGCATGAGAAAAGCACGACTCCCAGTGATTCAGTCTAAACAGCGACAGCGTCATCTTTCACCCCATACAACCCAAACTCAGCTCATAATGATCATTTGATGCGACAATTGTCTGTATGGCTTCAAGTGAACACTTCCAAACTTCCTCGTGTGATGCCAGGGTCTATAGACAGCACGTGGGCTTTCACACCTAGACATTTGTGACAGACATTTAGAATAACTATCAGAAAGTCAAATGGAAAGGCCTAAGTTGACGTGTCACAGACGAATAGAGTTTTTTCTATAGTGCATAAATGCCCACGTTTTTCCCTTTTAAATCAATTTAAAAAAAAATGGAATCGCACAAGCAGGCACAATTATACTTCTGGTCTTTTAGTGAAATTCTCCATTCCATCTCCTTTTCACAGAGACGGGGTCTATTTTTAAACCCACACTCGTGCACCTTACAGTAGTTGCCTGGAAACCATCTTCAACAATATGTACCGAATTTGCTGATGTCACCAGAAACCTGGCAGTTTGAAACCTCCTCGCAGAGATTCTTTTTTGCGGTCAGTGTGAAAGTGTGAAACTCCCAAAGCTGACACGCAGAAAGAAATATTGTGGTTCTAAATTCACCCAGTCGTGACTTCTGAGCACCTGACTATTTTCATATCAATGGCTTGTTTAAACCAGAATTTAAATATATTCTTCCTCCCTAGCAAGGTAAGGGCCTTATCTATCAGCTTTAAACAGGTTCTACAGATGATAATACAGATTAATCTTTACCCTGGGGGGGAAACTGTATAGTGTAGGCAATAGAACTATTATAAAATAGTTCTTCCTTCATAGATTTTCAACCGCACTAAGCAATATTTATTCAGTTGCCAGTCCCTCCTATTCATGCTTTTCTCTTTGACTTTGCACACCATAAAATATACATCACTTAGCCTTTAGCCAGCAGAGAAAGGCCCTCGCATCCGTTATTCTAGAATACCTGCAATGCTACTGCTGTGCTAAACACGGACACAATTGTAGGCAGAGGTAACGTAGCAGGCAGCCCACTCAAAATGTCTTATGCCATCCTGATATAGAAACACTCAGTTCTTTTTCAAAGTCTCATAGAATCCTCCCTTCAATAGATATCGTTTGAGGCAAACTAAGCTAAGCAAATTGGTAGTTTATTTATCCCTGGGAATTAGAGTAAATCCGCCTAGAAACCTAGAACACAGAATAAACTCCTGGGTTCGATCGAACCCCAGGGGTTTGGTGAGTCAGTCTTAGGGGTTCGGCGGAGGATAAGACACACCCGACATATGATTCGTGATGACACGCCCCTTTCGGTGGGTTCGGTGAATGCCATATGAAACTGGTGGGGTTCAGTACATCCAACAAGGTTAAGAACCACTGAACTAAACACAGCAAACATCTGCTACAGTACAGACATCATACAATAGATAATATACATCTAAGTTGAGTATGTTAGGTGTAAGCATCTTAAGTGGGATTCGTTGGATCCATGTGTTTAAAGCGACAATCCGTCGATAATCCCAGATTCTTTCGCCAAAACTTGCGGTTTCATTTATGACGTGAAGTAACACACTGCAGACTGACCCTTTTTACCTTGTTGAAAAACACTTGCATGCCCGCTAGAGAAAAGACCCCAGAAACCCACAGGAAGTGATGCGTTTAAACAGTATTTTTGTTCGCTGATGGAAAATGAGACAAATTAGGGAAATTATTGCTGCATGCTCAATTTTGCAGCATGCTTTTTCCCCGACCAGTCCACAATTGGCATACCACAAACGAGAGCTTGTAATAAAGTTAAGAATATATAATCATGTATGAAAATGAAGCTAAAATGTTGCGGACAGCAGCTTTAAATTCTCCATTTCTCCACCAGAGGTCCCAGGTTCAACCCTTTGTCCACCCTTTCTACGTCTGGAACTGCTAACGCTGACCTCTGACATCTCTGTGGTATCAGGACATGAATTCCAAATGGGGATAAACAGAGCATCACATTATTGCAATCCTGTTATTGTGCTGCCTTCCTCCCCATGGTATCGTTTCACTGCAAATGCCATTTTTAGCACGGGATTGAGTCAGTGATAGATGAGTCAGTAAGAACTTTGTGTTCCTTAGAGTGCAACCTTGCTCAGATTTTGGTGCGCTTTAATGCGCCCTGTGAAACTACGAGCAGATGGTCAGAGAAATCCTTTTTCTTCTACAGCTGGCTGCTGCTGGTAGACACTAACTTTGTGCCTCAGCCCTAAACGCTTCTGACTTACTGTTAAGCTCACATTTTAATCAACAGTATAGCACGCAAGCTAGCCCACATCACACCGGCATCCTACACATGCTGTGTCATGCGTGCCGTGTCAAAACACCGCTGCACCCCGGCGCCGCGCCCACAACTCAAAGCGTGTTCCGAGGACATTTGTGCCTCGCCTCATCCTATACGGCTTATCCTCGATAAGCTCAGGTCTCGCCGAGAGGCCCGCGCTCAGCTGGCCTCAGGAGAGCTCAGCTGTGAGTGATGGCCGTGATTTCTAGGGGAGATTGCTCCTTAATGGACCCATCAGGCAAAGCTACGGCACACACCTCTCTCCCACCACCATGACTGGGACACGCTCCGGCTAATAAATCATCCCCAAAATAAAAATAAAAAAGTGTCTTGGCTTAGCAGTCGACCGGGCTCGTACCTTTTTTTTTTTTTTATAAACGGTCGCACGCCGTACCGTAAATAGGCGGCAGACGCGCGCGACCACTCACCAGTGCCGTTAGAGGTGGCGAGTAATGATTTCCCGAAGGATATTAGGATAATTGTCAGTGGCGACAGGGAGTGGAAGGAGCCATTAGTGGTTCCTTGAGTCTTACTTATTGTGTTTACGGAGTGCGCAACACTAATAGATCAGGACTTGCAGTCGTGGCTTTACGCCGCTCAACACCACTTCCCAACACACACCCACCCATCCCTTATCTGTGTGTTAATTTAGTCAGGCTAGAAAATGGAGACGGGAGGATTAAAGCGTTTGGAATGAAACAGAACAGAAGGCGGTGTGTGTGTTTGTTTGTGTGTTGCCGGCACTGCAGTGCCTTTGCGTGTGCGCGTGTGTGTGTGTGTGTGTGTGTGTGTGTGTGTTCTTCTCGGTTGGCTGCGAGCTCTGCGGCGGTGCTGAGAGAAGCTTCCATGTCCACGTGGCGTTTGGTCTCTTTTGGAGCTCATTTGGCCACAGTCATGAAGTTATTCAGCGGGTCCTTCACCGTTACACAGTAGACGAACCCCTCTCATATGCTAATCTGGATGACGGGGCGTTCCAACGCCAGCCAGTTTCCTACTGACTTTCATGTGTTGGCAGTGCCACAGGCAGAGAAGTAGAGCTATCAACTGGCGGCCTAGCCTCTGCCAGCCTAGCTGGGATGACATTGTGAGGTCTGTTTACGCCCACAGGAAGGTACAAACAGGGTCTGTGGCTTTACCATTTTTTTAATGATATAGCATAGGAGGGCAAGTGCTTGGGGCCTCATCCGCCTGGGGGCCTCGTGAATTTGCGTTTCCAGACACCGTCTTTGTGATGTGAATGTTAACGCTTCCTTATGTATGAATCAGTATGAATGTACCCACCACCCCTCCTTGTAGGAAAAGTGGACTGTTCCATCATCCCTGCATGCTGCGTTGCAGCCCGTAAAATCTATAACAGCTGGCGGAACTTACTGGGCAAATGAAACATTGTAGGAAAGATTTCTGGCAGTTTGGGGTGGTGGCAGTGGTTGCGATCTATGTGGTCCATTGTTTCACGGTACAGCAGTACTGAGAGTAGCAACAAGTTTCCAGTGAATCGATTGACAGTAGACTATTGACAGTAGACATCTCTCTCACTCTCTCTCATGTTTATTCTGAGGTTAGACAACGTATAGGCATTTGAATTCAGCCGGTGTCTAATGGACTGCCATAACAAAAATGTCAATAATAATAAATTGCAATAATGTACTTTTCTGTTAAGATATTCATACATTTTAAGGTCATTTAATACATTTGTCTGACTAATTATGTTTTATGACGATGAGCATTTTATGAAAATAATGTAATTCATTTGGCAATACCTGGTGAGCTGGGGGGGCATTGCTCGGCCAAATGACCCCAACAGACAAAATACACACACACACACACACACAGTCTTAATGTACAGTTTTCTATTTGTTTTCCCTTTTTCATCAACACTTTTTCTGTTCTATCGATTATAAAAATTGTTCTTTTTGATTATGAACTATTATGTGCCCTCTTTTATAGGGAAGAATAGTTGTTGAGGGGGGCCTCCATGCCTGTGTTAGCTTGGGGCCCCCAAATCACTATGTCAGCCCGTGGACATATGGCAGTGTGAATAAGATTAGGCTTTTCCCTCAGCCACACACGTCTTTCGAAGGCTAATCCAGAGCTAAACTTTGTCTTCACTTGATCCTTAACCTTAGGCGTCGAGGCAAAACACTTTGCACAATTGCTAAAAAGGGTTACCTACAATGTACTGTACGTTGGCAATACCTGGTGGGATATACCATGTTTATTTAAAAGGGAAACTCCTAGATTTGTTTTGGTTTGAAACTCAGAGAATGTACGCCCTTCACTTCAGCTCTAAGGCACTGCTACTCCTCTCTACTCCCCCCACCTACAGCATTCCAAGGCTTACACTGGTCTCTACCCTTCCCCTACATTTAATTTACATTTACTTTTGGGGTATTTAGCAGGCACTTTTTATCCAAAATGACTATCTAAGGTGTGATACATTAAGATGCATGCGTGTATGCATTCTGTTTATGTGTCCGCCCCAGACCACCACTCTGATTGGTCTTCTGAAGACAGCACGCCTCCTGCGATTGGTGCGTGTGGCCCGTAAGTTGGACCGCTACTCGGAGTACGGTGCCGCCGTCCTTATGCTCCTCATGTGTATATTTGCCCTCATTGCCCATTGGCTGGCCTGCATTTGGTACGCTATTGGCAATGTGGAGAAACCATACCTGGAGCACAAGATTGGCTGGCTGGACAATCTGGGCGTGTCCATAGGTAAGGCCTGATTTCAGCTAAATGACAGGAGTTCTTTGTTTCATGTTTACTTTCACCCTGTATATTTTTACGGAATAGTCTCTACAGTTAATGCAACTTGTTTTGGTCATTGCTACTATCTGAATGCTTCATACATGCTATGCTAGGCTACAGTTTGACATTTTATTTTATGCTATGCTAGTATGTTGTGGCATGCTGTGATCTCTTCGTATCTTATCTCATCTGTGCTGTGCGTTTAAAAATCGCATTGCTCCATCATGAACGGTCTCTTCGTTTAGGGAAGAAGTACAACTACAGTGACCCCAGCTCCGGCCCGTCCATCAAGGACAAGTACGTCACAGCACTGTACTTCACCTTCAGCAGCCTGACCAGCGTGGGCTTTGGGAACGTCTCCCCCAACACCAACTCTGAGAAGATCTTCTCCATCTGCGTTATGCTTATCGGCTGTGAGTGACGTCTCCAAGCGCGGTAGAACCATGTGTATCCAACACCCTCCAGTATGGAAGGACCCGTGGTTAAAGAGACCGCTCCTTGTGGTTGAAAGCAGCATCACAAAAAAATATTTAGTCCACACACACATATCTCTTCCACACCTGAATGCTGATTGGCTCGTACTTCTCTCCTCCTCCCCCTTCAGAGCTCATTGGAACACATTGTTCTCTACCCCTCCCGATACATCCACATTCGTTCACAGTTGTGTTTCAAGTACAGTGAGCTAGGGCAGAGGTTAGAGTTACTAGGGATGCTATAAGCCAATCCAGGGGTGTTGTGTTGTGTTGAATATGTAATGCATGTGCACACACACGCTTTTCAGACCGCGTCTTTACGTTTTGACTTTGGCAACCTGATCTAATATATATGTTTTTGGCACACAAGCATCACAAACACAGCATTCATGCTTTTTTTTTTTTACCCTCAAACAAATTCCCAGTAAAAACCGGGAGAATCCAAATTATGTCTTGTTTTGGCTTGTCTTTAAGGGAGAGTAATTGTCTTACCCACCTTCATTTGGTGGAGGGCCATCCTCTCAGAACATGAAAACTGTATGGTGGGTGGTGTGAATTCATTTTGGCAGCCAACAGTCACACCCTCTACTGCTAAAGGAGTGTGTTTATAATAGGCTATATTGCTTTGTACTCATTGTAACATTTTCATTACACCGACCCCTGGTTTAACATCGTGCTTTCAACATCTTGAAGTTCCATCAGATATTCTGGTAGAAAATACGTCCTATACTATAATTCACAACAACAACAACAAGCTTCATAAAAATGTAGCTTGTTGTAAAAATGTATCACTTGTATTCTGATCGTATTACAGTCGGCCTTCCGCCGTCCGGAAACCAGAGCCCATAGTACTTCGAAAGTGGCCTTGCCGTTCTCTCTGGACATTACGCGATTAGATCAAGCACGTGGGCACATCAAAGTTAAAGCCCCCGTCAAATATTACTGTATATTATAGAAGCACTGATATTATTTCAAAACTGGATGACAGCACCAGTTTGTAGAAAAGAAGAAAAGCTCAGCATAGCGGATCGCTAAACACAGATGTGTGTTTTGAAATCTCTCCCAGCCCTCATGTACGCCAGTATCTTCGGGAACGTCTCGGCCATCATCCAGAGGCTGTATTCGGGCACGGCCCGGTACCACCTGCAGATGCTCCGGGTCAAGGAGTTCATCCGCTTCCACCAGATTCCCAACCCGCTGAGACAGAGGTTGGAAGAGTACTTCCAGCATGCCTGGACGTACACCAACGGCATCGACATGAACATGGTACGAGCGCCGTGCCGCGAGTGTGTTCGGCTGTAGTTGCGATTAAGTTCCCTCATTCACACCGTTTCTCTCGCCTTGTAGCTTCCATCTGTGCAACACTGTTGTCTTGACCACCATTTTGATGACTTATGTATATTCAGAATGCTCTCACCCTATCAACAATACACACCGGCATAGTAGAATGTTGTCAGCCAGCGAGTCGCTGTTTGAATGAAAGCAGTTGTTGCTGCTTTCGTTCTGGCGGCGTGGCAACGCTGCTTTTTCCTCACCCTGATGCTGTTCATGGTTCTTATATCAGTTTGTTTCTTCCATGTCTGCCTCATGTCAAATGGACTGACCCCCGCCACTCCGGTAAGAATAGGAGGTACACATGTTGACAGAGCAAATGTTATTATTAAATGCCCCTCAGCAGTTACTCCAGTGTCGTCTAGCTAGCCATGTCTGATGTTAGTGGAATGCTGTTTTAGCTTTTAGCTGTAAGAACAATCCCAGTTAAAGGGATGCAGAATTTTTGGTAAACCCTTCCACTCTGTAGCTTTCTCGCCTCAGTAGTAACTGTTCCCGCTGTGATGTTCAGCATGAAATCCGTTCGCAATACGCAATGAACTGGAGTTATTATTTTTAAACCTCCATTGACTTCCATTGTTTCTCAAAAATGTCTACTTCTGCTTTGTCTAAAAGCTGATCACCGTCTTTATGGGTAGTATGTATTTCCTAATTTTAAGTTTACACAATTATATTCTTGTACTGTGTGTGAGAAAACACATAATACCAGTAGAGACAGCGATCAGTTTTTGATAACCAGTGGAGGGTAAACAATATGTCGGATTCTGGTCCAACAAACAAAGAATTATTTTTTTCCGATCGTCAGCAAGATCTTAATATTAAAGTAAGTAAAGCAAGTAAGGCTACAGAATCCAGGGTTTAACAAATAACAGCACATTGCAGACAGCAACACTGCAGTATATCTCAACCATTCACATGTATTATTTCTGGGCTGATGACTCAGTTTCATTGATAATGCCAGCCAACTGATCCATTTTATATGTAATCCTACATAACCTATATAAATAAATTATATTACAGTTTTTTGCATATGCTAGTGTCATATACTGTCAATACCACAGACAATGACATACATGTCATATCTTATATGCTTTGCAAATGACATACGCTAAACATAGCTAAATGACATATGCTAAACATAGGGGCACTGAACTAGAATATGCAAAACATACTGTGTAGTACATGTTTACATACAAACAAACAAAAAATACACATTCAAGTATATATACATACATACATACATACATACACACACACACATACACATACACATACACACACACACACACAATATATTTATATACAGTATAAAACAAATAGTACTTTTACAAAATAATGGATTTTTATAGGGTTTTTTGCGGGAAACAATGCAATATGTCACAGATAGAGTTGACCTGTCTTGACCTTAGTGCATGCCAGCCAGTGGAGTGAAGTTGTGCCCGCGGGCCAAATGCAAGCCGACACCTGTGTGCTAACAGCAACACTTTTTGCATGAAATCTGTGTATTCAAACGCACAACCCCCCCTCCAACACACACACACACACACATAACACAAGGGAATGCCACTCAGCTGGTACCAGAGTAAAATCCCTGCCACCTGTGGAAGTGTGCACTGCCCTATTGGGCATGGCCAGGCCTCCCACCTCAAACCCTCACTCACTCACTCTCTCACACACACACACACACACACACACACACTCAGTGTACAAACCCACGGCAGATGTGGGAGGCTTAGCTGCTCGCTCCAAGGTGGCCCCTGCACTTGCCAAATGTTGTTCAATCTTTCCTTTCCAAATCTTCTCAAAGATTCGTTTTCTTGTTCAAGAGATTACATAAAATAGCCTGACGGAGATGGAATAAAAACGGAATAAAAACTTCCAGATTATGCTTTTGTGTGCGTGTGTGTGTGTGAGGGTGTGTTTTATATTTTAATTGATTTAATGTGCAAACTTTATAAACGGAGAAATGTTTCTTTGTTGCGACTTTTTCTTTGCAATGTGTTATGTCGTCAAAGTCTGTTTACAGTTTGTTGTTTTGTCAGTGAACACTATCATTGTCCCTAAAGGGTAAGTTTAAGAAAATTAGTACTTATTCAAACATACATTTAGAAATGAGAAAAACTTAACACTGTATGTTTGGTAAATAACTTTCCATCATATTTTGATTGTACTTTATCGTTTATTGATTTGTCAGGCTCAGATTTGAGGTAAGTCGTTTAAATGACGATTAAAGGACCACTCTTAAATTGAGACTAAATGTTCCCTATATTGCTTTTGCTTTTATGATTTGTACAATAAAGTAGCTCTTATATTACCGTATTAAAGCATGACTAGGTAATTGGATATTGTTTGATTAAAAGGTCGAATGTTATTTTCCTTTGTTTTAGGTTACTTAGAATAGGATCAGCACCCACCCTACTTTGTCCTAAACATAAACATTGTGCGTTGCATTCGCAGTCATCTCTGCTGTAATCTGATCTAGTCCCTGTCTTTATGTGTTGATGTCTTGTCTAATTTCAGTTGCCAAAATACCAATCAGGATTATTTTATTTATCAATATAACATAATAGAGAGCAGCTTTTTCTACTGCAGGGAAGAGGTTTAGAGAAGAAGGACAAAACACAAATGGCAATTGTATGCAACTTCTCTGGAAATCCCCCCCCCCCCTCCCCTCCCCTCCCTTCCCTCCCTCCCTCCCTCCCTCCCAACGGCCTCACCGAAAACCACACAACACCACGCGTTCAGATGTATCGGCACATCTCGGGCACGACTGCTTTCTGGACATGCCACTGCCACCACCTCAAGTCTGACCGGGCCTCTGTTTGCTTTAACCCCCGCCCCTTTCGCTCAGGTGCTGAAGGGCTTCCCAGAGTGCCTGCAGGCCGACATCTGCCTTCACCTCAACAAGAACCTTCTCCAGGACTGCAAGGCGTTCCGTGGAGCCACCAAGGGCTGCCTCAGAGCCTTGGCCATGAGGTTCAAGACCACCCACGCGCCCCCCGGGGACACACTGGTCCACTCCGGAGACGTGCTCACGGCGCTGTACTTCCTCTCACGTGGATCCATTGAGATCCTCAAGGATGACGTTGTAGTGGCCATCCTGGGTGGGTCACCTCATTGTGGCTCAATAGGTTTCATGATCACGGTTTTGGTTGTTCTGTTGTAGCAGACACTTAGAATCAAAAGTGTCCACACTGAGGTGGATCAAGTATTAAGAAGGGTTACAGTAAGTACTAGTATTTAGAAACAGGTGAATGTTAATACAGTAAGTATAATTATTTTTAATAGATGTAAGTATTTTGTAGCAGGTAGGTGTTACAGAAAGTACACAGCAGGTAGGGGTTTTAAAGTAAGTACTAGTATTTTAAAGCAGGCAGGGTTACAATAAGTACAAGTATTTAGTAGCAGGTAGGTTTACAGTACGTACACATATATGCAGGAGGAGTAGGTAGGGGTTGCAGGTCCATGTCAGGGTTTGAACCAAGGACCTTTGGGTTTATAGAACCCCTCCCCCCAGACTGCAAAACTACACTTCCCCTTTAATCTGTAGCACGACGAATTTTCCCTTTCCAGTCCAAATAGCCCTCGCATGCTTGATATCAGATTGCTTTTAAAACACGGCCATTAGTTCCCGAATTCCCACGGCGTGCCCCACAGTGCGGTTCAGCCAAGACACCAACCGCCCCTAACTAGCCTACAGGGATTATGTCATTGAAGACACAGGGCACTGCACACACACACACACACACACACACACCCCATCCGCCTAATAGCCACGCGATTAGCCCCACCCAAACTCTGCTTCACTAGTCGCCGTGGGCGGGCAGCCTAAGTGAACACGGCACCGCAGTCACACAAATGGCTTTGGCAGCAAAGATCAGTATTGATCTCGGTGGGATTCATAGGTGGATGAAATGTGTAGCGTGACAGCCTATACACAGTGAAGTAGACAGTTGATTATATATATAGATATATATA
>JAODLI010035482.1:0-18816 GCA_027575585.1 Percopsis omiscomaycus | reverse complement strand
CAGCAGGGGAGTGTGGGGTGATGAGTGACAGAGTCAGCCCATCCCGGCGGGGCCGCACGTGGTGCAAGAGTAGCCTGTGTGCGGGCTGTCATGTAGCTAACTGGGCAGCTATGTGCAGCGACATTTACTTTTTATTCAAGGCCCTTTTTTTTTGGTGTGTTAATGTGCCAATCATGTGCACACACATCCATGAGGAGTTAGGGATGGTCTAGTTTGATAGTGGGCACACACAAGTGTAGAGCCCGTCCAATATTTTAGAAGTCCAATATTGTGCCATGCCATAGTTTTAATTGATGTATCTTGTAGCTAATATATTTCCGTAAATGATGGTGAATAATGCCTGTTGCAGATAGAGAATAGGTGGTTTACTGTAGGTGACATCAAATGTTTTTCCAGTGTCCACATGAACCAAATGTGTGTGGTTGCATATGTAGAAAAGCCACCGGCTCTTAGTCCTTTTTGTCATCATCTTCTTCTCCTCTTTCTGTGGAGTTTTCAGTCTGTGTGGGGCCGTGCACTTGGGGAAAGGGTTTTTACAACATGGCAGACAAGAAGGCAGGGAAATTCAACAAGTCTCCACCCTCAAGCCGCATAGTCTTTCAGTTTTAACTGTGCACGGCTGTCATACTTAACAGGATTGGGTTGACGCCCACCAAGGCTAAAAAATGTTGTAAAGGCCGGGAGAAAGCACCCTCTGACCCTGTAACTGGTCCTCGGTTAGGTCTCTCACAATAACCACCAAACACACTCCAGAGGCTAACAAAGCACCCATCTCTGTATTTAATGCCTTAAACAAGTGCATCTCAAGCTGGTTCTGGTTCTAGCTCTCCATAGCATAACATAATAGCTTAAAAAATACTACTGAAAAAACGATTATTCAATAAAAGATAATAAAACTAGACTAAAAAAAGAAAATTAAACCCTCAACAACCCCTTGCAAACCCACAGGGTGTCCTGACCACTACTTTTAGAATAACTGCTTAACAGAAGATTTCATTCTTATGAATGTCCTCATTCCTAATCAGAGATTTAATAAAAACGAAATAATTAGAATTGTACCTGCTTTACTTGGTCTCTGAGCTTGCTGGTAGCTTTAGCTTGATTAGGCTAAAGGTAGCCTGTTTACACAAAATCCCATACGGGTAGGTTCATTTCCCCTGTTCTAAACTGCGCTTCGATGATAATGTTAACTCACACAAATCACATACACAGAAGTCTCCACAAGGCAAGAGGATCCATTTCCTATCACATAATTGAGCCAAATAGCAGTCAGCAACAGCCAGGGAAATCAAAAGAGGTCCGTTCTCACACTCTGCTAACCCTGCCCAAAAGCAAGTCTACTGGGAGATCTGATTTTTTGCCGCATATCTTTAAGAGATTGCATTTGAATATATTACTACTAGATTTTGAGGTTACGATTCTGTTTTTAATTCTTCCACTGTTGTTTGTGCAACTCAGGCATGCAAGTGCCTTTCCTTGTCTAATAAGAAAGACAGAATTGAGACAAGCAATGAGAGAGAGCGGATAGAATTGTGGATTCAGTTATACATTTTGATACACAGCATTGAATGCTATCTTCTTTTCTATTTTCCTATTTTTCTTCACTCTTTACAAAGTTGAGATTTGTGTCCTTGAAAATGCATCATAATACAGCAAAGTTTATCATAGAGAATGGATAATGTGAATTTAAATGTGCCATGTTGAACATTTTGGTGATAATGCTGTTTTCCAGCACAATGATGCACTGTTCAGGTTTGTGTGAACTCTATACACATGATAAACTGTGTTTATGTGACGGCATTCTCTTTGTTTATAAAGCCTTGTCATTTCGGGAGGGACGTGCCCATGTATTTTAAAAATAAAAGACGCAGGTGTATTTCCATGTGTGTGTGCCTCAGAGGCTCCTCTTTTCCCAGGAATGTGTGGATGAGGTAAAAACTGTCTTGGAACTGATAACAGCAGGACCGGGAGGTGCTGTCAGCTGTTAAAAAACAGATTCATTAGTGACAGGCTGGGTCAGGGGTCCGACAGATAGGAACCGCACTTTAAGTTGTCGGGGCAGTGGCAGGCAAGTAGAAACTTTAGTATGTGTTGTTTTAATTACTGTATGTTAGTACTTTTTTACTTTTTTAAATAAGTAAGTATGGGCTGTTCACTACTGCAAAGTAGTGTTTGTAATTTTAAATAGTGTGCATGCTTAAATGGCTTGAATATCAACATATGGTAACACATATCTATAACCAGCATTATTGTGCCCTTGACCAAGACAGAGAACTCAGCACTGTTAGTAATTTCTCTGTTCCCTTAGGAAAAAGCCTGTAGGAGACAAATGATTTTATGCCATTTAAAATGCATCACAAGGCATGAAAACCGATCACTTTGCAGAATTAAGCTGAGACCTTAACAGTGTTGTCCTCTTTGTAAAGACACTTGGGGCAGCTGTCTGGAGCAGGATAAGTGATGTGCCTGTGTTATGTAATAGGCCAGCCTGTTATCTGACCACTGGGTGACCTCCCTGTCACCCTATAGCACCGCTAATAACAGCTACAGTATGAAAACCTTTTAAGCACATATTGGCATGCCATTACAGTTTCTGGGTGTTACTAATATCTGCAGGATACATTTGTATACAAATTCTATAAATTAATGAATGTATTTATTGAAAAGATACTTCTGGTTTAACTTTCTACAAAATGAGACTTAGGAGTGGACTTATTGCAGAGAATGGTTGAAATGCACTGATTAGGTGTACGTGCACTCATATTCAGAATCTTGTAAATAATTTTAAATGCATGCTAATATTCTGCTATTAGTTAGAATATTGAGATTTGAGTTACTGACAGGCATACAGTATAAGGTATAAGGTATAAATGTGGGAAAATGTAGTCCGTGTATGAATAATGTCTAGAATGGCAGGATAAGGGGCAGGATAGTCTAATGGTCTAGGTGTTGGTCTCCCAGCCGGGAGGTCGTGGGTTCAAGCCCCAGAGTCGGCTTACCTGTAAGCATCCTTGAGCAAGATGCCTAACCCCTATCTGCTCCATGTAATAGAACAATGTATTTGTAAGTCACTTTGGATAAAAGCGTCTGCTAAAATGCTGTAAATGTAGAATGAAAATCCAAAATGACATTGTACAGTAATTCTGTCTATGTGATATAATAACTGTGTCGTTACTCTAACTATATACATAATCAGGATGGACAATATTACGGGTACCACAATTATTAATGTAACAGTAAAGCCAAATTATGCGGAATGTAAGTTAGAAATTGTACTCTGTGAGCAAGTTTACATGTTTTATCAGGGACAATGACATCAAGAATTTTGTTGGAATTACATTACTGACCCACATCTGGACATGTAATTTAATTTGATATATATTTTATATAAAGGAAATATTTCTGTAAATTTACAGTACAGCCAATCAGGGTGTGTTTACCTAGTAGGTACATTGGTCATTTAATCAGGTACGTTGGTCATGTTTGACTCTATGTGTGTGTGTTCATGTGTTTGCTTGGGTGGGTGGGGGTGTCTAACCTAGATGGATGCCATTGAAGCCATTGTTTTTAGTCCTGAGGGTCCCAGCCTGGATTGTTCATGGTGCACTGGGGCAGGTCCATGGCAGTGGGTGTGTTGCTTCCTAGGTTATTGTGTTGAATGTCCGGTCATGTTCACTATAAATAGAGATGCAAAATAGACCTGGATCCGTAAGGTTACCGGGTGCCAAGCTTCACTGCCACTTTGACACTAGGATATACTATATGATAGAAATTATGGACACTGAAGGGACTTTTAATGTTTTAATCATGTCTCTTTAGTAGTGTTTTTTATAGTGTTTCCTCATGATTGTTGGTGTTATGTTGTAGACTTCACAACATTCATTCCCCTTTGACTTTCGCTGTGAGAAGTAAATGTTTCAAATGGCAACTGATGCTATAAAAATGTATGTTCAATATTTTGATTTGTTTGAATTACTAGAGGTGCTTCACTTCTCCTAGGTCTGCTGCATGTTGCCTCACAACATAATAGGTCAACAATTGCTACTACAGTCATAACTAGCACCACAGCCACACCCACAACCACAGCCATACTCACAACCACCGCTGGAAACACAACCACAGCTGGAACCACAACCACCGCTGGAACCACAACCACAGCTGGAACCACAACCACAGCTGGAACCACAACCACCGCTGGAACCACAACCACAGCTGGAACCACAACCACAGCTGGAAACACAAGCACAAGCAGTTACATAACCACAGCCAGCTCCATACCCCCAGTAACTTCCCCAACTAGACCCTTCACCACAGTCAACAGTAATATCATTGTTACCATTACCACAAGTCCTATCAAAACTAGCATAACCACTGCCAGCCCAAACCCCTCCACCGTCACACCAGTTTCTGCCCCCGCTACCGAAAAACCTATGGCCACCAACGCGACTCCAGTCCTTACCAGTGGAAAGGGGATGGCCCCACCTGCAGTGGTGTCCATAACGACCTCTCTAATGTCCACAGCACCTTCCAACTCTTCACCCGCAGGCATCAGCTCCAGCACAGCAGGTGTGGCCTTTTTTTTTTTTTATACACTCTGTGTGTGTCATTCAATCATGTGCCATGAAGGGCATGCCATTTCCCATTCCAATTTAACATTTAGCGTTGCCACCTTCAACGAGAGAGGCAGGAATGAAATTAACTTGTATTTGATTTAGGAAAAAGTAGAGTGAATGGTTTAGTTGAAATAATATTAATGAATTAATATTACATTTTGGCACTTGTTTGATAACTGATCAGGATGAATTATTTACGAACAACAATTTTCTATGTAATAAATACATTTTATGATATATTAACACATATAGAGTGTGTGTTGAGATAGGAATCACCAGGTAACCCACAATAAGAAGTCCATACAGCCTGACCCCTTATTTGTTTAAACCTCTATGGTGATTCTAGGATACATGATGCAAGTCATTTGTAAAACATCATAATATTGTCAGTAAACAAAAAAAAGTAAAAATAAACAACTAAAAAAGGCTTTCCTCATGTCAGCCATCACTAAATAAACAACTCTATTCGTGCAGGCTAATTTACAAGTGCTGCTAGCAGGATTGGATGAAGAAGAAAAAACATTGAAATTGCACAAGAATGAATCTATCAAATAATCAAAGATTGCATTGTAGATATGGAAGATAAAAACAAATCATTGCATTGTCCAATTTATTAATGTGAAACAATATGAATCCTATGAGGTACTAGTGCACAAAAAGAGTAATTATAGACTGTGTGGAGCCATGATTAAGCTTTTAACCACCTGGTATTTTGGCACAAAATTAAAATGTTTCTTCCACTTTCTTCCACAAGTCTCAGGTTTGCTGCAGACTACATCCATGGCTTCACGGGGCACTTCACAGGGTGCTGTGGCCACCGTCTCCACAACTCTTCCAAAAATAAAGATGACTAGTGCCACGGAAAAGACCATCACTACAACACTTGGTCCAACAACAGCAACAATGACTATCTTAATCCCAACGATCACTACAACCACATCCACAAACACAACCAAGGCCCCGAAAACAGAAATACAACAAAGGGGGCAATTTATGGTAAGACATATATAGTTTATACATGTGATTTGTAATGACAGAAATGCACATATCAAGACTTTCCATTTACTGAGGAGTTACAATAATGTATCTTTTAAGAGTTTTACTGATGCTATATACCTTCTCATTGTATTGTTCTTTTCTTCTGCAGTTCTCTCTGAATGACAAACAGGAGGTAAGATATCTAAATGTTACTAGAACCAGACCAGAGGTGGTAGAAGTACACAGATTCCAAAATCAAGGAATGCAAATACTTGTCTGTGAAAAAATGCCTTTCTAATGCTCTTTAAAAATAAAGATTATTATTTGAGAAATAATATGGTCAAGAATAACAAATGAAAAAAGAGTACAGACCTCAAATCAATGTCTAACAATCACTTTTTTAATCTATCATCACAACACAGGAAGAATCACTAATCACGTAAAAGTTCAACCTTATTTTTGATGTAAAGCAATAAAGTAAATTACAGATACCTGATAATCATACTTTAGTTTAGTAACAAAGTTGTTTGTTACTTCCCAACTCTGAACCAGACTAATATTAACATTAATAGAAACAATTCATTGAATAAGAAACACAGTTCCTGCCCTTACTCTCAGAACTCTTTCCTGTGCTGTTTCACGCCTTTTTGATTCTGCCCTTCCTGACATTTCCTGTGATTTATAGAGCAGGTTAAATTGTTGAATTACAGAGGTTAATACCTAAGGTGTAGGGATATTTTGACAATAGAAACTTTTACTTTTACTTTTCTTTTTCTTCTTTTATATTTTTATACAGGGAAGATTCATATTTTTTAAAGCATGACTTAAATTGACATAGCTGCATGCATTCATATCACAGAGTACAAACATCTCGTTGATACTGACTAAAGAAAGTAGCCTAATGTTGAAAACATTTGCTGGTTAGGTGTGTATTGTAGGAACATTGGTCACCAACCAATCAAATTGCTTAAAGGGAACTACCCGCTGTTTGAAGTAATTTTCATCATGAAGTTTTTAGGAATTGTTTCAACCATATATTAGCATCTACAAGTCGTTTTTGGGGACCGGAAAAAAGGACACTCTGATCTGTTTTTTAAGCTAGCTCTGTCAGGCGTTGTATTTCCAGTGAAGCACGACATTAAAATAAATCCTATCTCTGGCTGGAAAAAGTGTCTTAGTGAGAACCCTTCCTGCCTTTCACTCGTTTCCGTCTTTCCCACCACACTTTTTTACATTTACCCCTCTTTCTCTGACTTCTCACACAGCTGCAGGGTACCATAATACACCAGGAATAACTTACACATCACAGTGCAGGAAGTCATGATCCCAACTTTGACCTTGGACATGTCTGTCCAAACTCCATACCATAGAATGTGGCCATCATACCAGGGCAGGCATTATTTTGCCACATTTATCATTTTGGCCGGGATCAAGTACAATGCTGTTTTTTTTTACCACAGAGGTGTATAGATAAAGCTGCTGTGTTTCATCTTCAGAAAGAAGAGGAAAAGGACCTCATAGCTGTCTGCAAGAGGTTGTTGGCCGACATGCATAATGGCAACTGCACGCTGACATGGCACCTGCGCAACAACAAAAGAATATTTGACAATGTGGAGATTCAGGGAAAAGGTAATTTTCTGAACTTAGCCTCCTCTAGGGTTAGAAAAAAACCATCTGCTATTGAATGTAGTGTATATTCTACATTTCTCTTAAACCACTAAGGTCTATTCTAATATTGGATCTTATAAGCATATATTTTTGTTTATCTTCCAGTGAAACCGTTCCTTGTAAGCCAGTATTTTGAAGAAATCACAAAGGTAAGAGGGGTCTTTAGGGTATCAGCATGTTCACCAGGAGTTAAGGGATATTGAATTTTTGTTACACTCTCGTCTCTGTAGCGTCCTTACCTCACTATTAAGCCCTGATGTTTTTTTTTAATTTAATTCCATTCTTGCTGTTGTACTGTTTAAGATATATTTCCTTTTTGGAAATTGGAAAACGAACGTACCATAAACTAGGGGTCATTTAATGAACATTTAATATTGAGGTAAGGAAGCTCTAGAGTCAAGGGTTTAGCACAAGTTAAATGTCCGCGTAAAGCTAACATTCTGAAATTCATGAATCATTTTATTTTTTTCTCCATGTCCTCTTAGAAAACAGGTGACAACACAATCCTGATAGCCATCCTTGTCACCAGTGGACTTCTGCTAGCCATGATTGCCCTCGCCCTCTACGCTTACCACCACCGCAAACCTTATAATGAGAACCAGGTAAACACTGAGACACAAGACGTTCCTAAGCCAAGAACAATAAAAACATCTCCTACTATCTAACTAGTTAGCATTCCTAATAATTTTACCTCTCTGGATCTCCCAAGCAACATCTGACCGAGGAGCTGCATACGGTAGAGAATGGTTACCATGACAACCCCACGCTGGAGGTGATGGAGGTGCAACCAGAAATGCAGGAGAAAAAAGTGAACTCTCTGAATGGAGAGTTCAACGACAGCTGGATTGTGCCCATTGATAATCTTCTGAAGGACGAGCTTCTGGACGTGGAAGACACTCACCTGTAAGGACATATAGATAAAAAGATGGAGCTATTCCCCTGACCATAAAGGTCAACAACAAACTCTTCTTCAGCACAGACCAGCATTTGCTGGGCTTACTGACAGTGCTGTCTCAAGATGCCTCGTCAGCAAAAATGTCCCCCTCAGAATGTCACACACTCTTACACAAGTGGATTCGGCGATCCATTCTGCTTGAAGCAATTCTTTCTTGGTGTCCTCAATCTTCATAGACAAATCTAACATGGACCTACTGACACCTTCTAAGACAAAACACTACTACTGCCATTTTATTATTACTCTTCCCATTTATTTTACATTGTACTCACCAAGAGTGTTGATTTATGCACGAGCACCTGTAAATAGATTATTTTATTATGTATACTGTATATATTTTTTTAGCAGCTGCAGCAGGATGGAAGGAAATATTTCACGAGTGACAACCTCAGGTTGGCTTGTGAGATTGACTGCATTGGAATCGGAAAGTATTAACAAATCAAAACTTCAATATGAACTACTAATTTAGACGACATCAGGATACATTTACATAATCCTGGGGATTTTACCAATGGCTGTAATAGTCATATTGGTACAAATGATTGCTAACCTAAAGATAGGCCAGATAGGCCAAAAGTTTGACATTTGTACATTAATAAAGATAAATTATTAGTTGTCCCAAATGTCTAGCCATATTTGGACACAAAATACTATTTTACATTTTCTTCCTCAAATGTTTTGTAAAAGGATTAAAGATATAGCTATTTAATAATACTGGACTTTTTCACATGAACACTAAATTGACAATTTTTCTACAACTGTACTACAATTGTAATCTTTTTCAGATGCTGGAGGGATGTCATGTGATATGCCTCATAACAAGACTCATTAGCATTAACAGAGCACAAGTGTTTTAATCCTCATTCACACTATTCAAGTATAGATCTACCACCATTGGTCCAAAACATGAAAGAATCCTTATGGGCACTCAAAATTACAAACAATGGAAGAGATTATATTGTTTATCCTTAATGGTTGTACACGTGTAGGTTTGTGTGTTCATTTCACATTTATTATACTCATTATTTCACCAATATATGTATTAGTATTTATGGTTTATTAAAAACAAACCACAGGGGTCTGACACACTGGAAGCTGTAAATTGAAACTCCGTCTTAAGTTCTAGCCATGTTTTGTTATGCCAGTTAAGGTTTTCAAATAAAGGAAGTGTTTTCCCAGTTTCCTGCCTCTCCCATAGTGTGCCATTTATGGACATCCCCAAATTCAAGAAATAACACAAGAAACACAGATTAAGAAAACCTGAACAAAATACAATCTTTATTCGTTATGTACATTACATACAATGCGATACTACAAGGCTGTCTACACATTCACTGTATCCACAGAGTAGTGCTCACTGATGAAGGCGGTACCTGCCTAACTCCCATCCAGGGACAGGGACTTATGGGAAGAAAATTCAGGAAGAGTGGAAAAAAGAAATTCCATCCAGTTTAACCTGGTTGTTCTTTAGCCTAACACAGCAAAAAAAACAAAAAAACATTTGGCATTGTGGTGTTTTTTGTTGTTTAAAAACAGGTGCAATTATCTTTCAGTTGTCTTCCGGCACAACCCTAGAGTTAGGAAAATGATCATAAATAGTTATTTCTCTTAGTTATATTTACTTGCCAAGCTAAACACATTTTTTGCTGTTGCATCTTTTGTTAATCTCCACTAACCTGACATGAGGACAACAGAGCCATGGGCACGCACACACACCACCATCGGGAAGATAAATGATAATGCAGAGGAATTAACTCTTGTACAAGAAAGCATTTGTCATCAGCCAGCCAAAAATGTAAATGAACAGAATTGGAAAGGTTAAGTTTAACCAACCAAGAAGTGCATATTATTTCCAATGAAGAGCAAGATGTCTTGTGATGCTTGTATTTTAACCAATAGGCTTAATTGAAATGCCAAACTCAAGTGCTTTTTCAATTAGTGAGGAAAAGTTTTGATTTGATAATTTCACAATAGACTTTTCACAGGTCGAGTATGGGACACCCCTCCCCTGAAGAAAAACATGCGCCCTGATATTTAGGCAATTTCATCATTTTTTTATCAACATCTTGACTAAACGACAGTGACTATTCCAACAGCACAGATATGCCAATATTCCGCCATGATTCATCTCAACATAAATAAACTGTAATGGTGGAAACTGAAATCCTATCACATAATACTAATTGTGCCTTATCTTATTTTTCTTTAAAAACAATATCTTGGAAAGAGAAAATATAGGGTGACTGAAGTGACCTGCTTAAATAGAATAATTTATATTTCCCCCCCAAAAAATTGTGTAAACAGTTTTACAGGCTCCAATCCGTTAACAAATATACATTTAGTCTAAAATTGGTTTAGTGATAATAAAGAATGCTGTAAGCACCCACAAAGATGGACACTTAGTTTTCCCAAGATTTAGAGCTACACTGAGCATTGTGCAGAGGACTATCACCAGTATTGTAGCATTTTCAATTATCGCTCAAGGATTAAAGTTCATTTCATCAGTTAATTTTGGCATATTGTAAATTTGTAAAACCAACCACAGTGGGTTTCGTAATAACACCAAGATTTCCAAAACAATTTACAACATTCTTTTTTTTTGTAGCCGTTAAGCTTTCTTTGAACGCTAGCTCAACTCAAACCACCAAACCAAACTACAGACTTTAAAAATCTTTCTATGAAAAAATCCAAATCAGAGCCAGCTCACATTTGAACAAAACTATTGACCTAATACCGATAATTAGGGCAGATACGAATGGTAAGATGAAAAAAATAGAAAGAAAAATTTGAACTTTTATTAATCCACTGTGACTGACATCTTTTTCAGCTGTCATTGTTACTTAAACTGGATTATTGGCACCGACAGGCTCATTTCACACACATATATAGGCATAGTATATATTAAACTTTGTCTTTTGTTTATATCCTCTATTGTTTCTACAACACTTAAAAGTTCGGCAACAGGCCTCATTTTCATAAATATATGGACATGTTATGGGTAAAGAAAAACAAAAAAAATAAAACCACAGATCACATAGATCATATTCTTTTCTTCAAATAAATACACACATGGCAGCAAACCAGCCCTGGGAAAGTATTGATACTGATAACAGCAGGAGTTAAAGGTAGGTTCACCGAACCTGAATTTGGAGATCACTAAAGTATAGCTTTAACACACGACCGCCTGAAACTCGACTTTTTCCTTCTCAAGAGGATGAACACCTATGGTGGTGGTCCAATGTGAATGTGTTCAAGAGATGACGGAACTGTAAGACGTGTGCCAGAAAACACAAGGAAACAATGCAGTCTCCTTTTGTAAACCATCGGCGAAAAAAAAAGCAACACGTGGGGTGATGATAAAACAACATACTATTTGGCAGGCTGGAGGGGTTCTTTGCTAGTCCTGGAATAAACAACTCTATTGTGAGCTGCTGTGATTAAAAAAGGAAAAGGGATATTAGGCCTCGAAAACCGATGGCAGGATGCTTTGAAGACTCGCTCGTATCCAAATGACACCGTTTTGTTCAGCGTCCCCCACCCAGGGACAGAGCAATGGAAAGAGCATTTCCATGAGCAAGATCGAGTACGGGTGTAGAAAAACCACAGCCATAGTACTGTTGGGTGGGCCTGGTAGATGCGTTGGCTACGGGGTGGTGCAAGGTTCACAGTGGGGGATGTGGCTACAGGGTGATTAGGTCCACCAGGTTGCCCTTGGGAGGGGTCATGCTGTCCGGGAAAAAGTTGACGAGTGTGTCGAACAGCTGCGTGCGTTGGGCGTACGTCTGGTCCACGTCCGAGAAACCTGCAGGGGGTGGGGGGGTTCAAAGGTTCAGAGAATTCCAGTGCATTTTAGAGGTGCATCATGTTAAGCCCCTTTTCCACTGAACTAAGGGCATTTTCCCACCAATAGTTTTTGTTTGCTCTGGTCCGAATTGTAGAAATTTTATATTTCCCTAGTGAGAAAGTGAATCCACAAAGGAGTTACTGACAATTGTCGTCTTTTAAACTATTAATTTAAATATGAGGAAAACAACAGAGAAGTACTTTGAAGAAAACAGCTGGACCAGACAACTACCACGCATACGGCAGTTCTTACCGTCTGGCCCAGAACACAGGCATGCATCATTAATTAAACAGTTCAGGTCCTCCATTGTGGGGGGGAGAACGGATCCTCCCCCTTCCTAAGGAGCACAACAGATCCCTTCCCAGCCTTTAGTTATGATGCACAATCTGGGAAAGGAACAGCTACAAAAACCTAATCTACCAGTCTATCATAAACACTACCCATCCTGATCCACTAGCAATAAGACAGCGAGTTCCTAAACTTGGAGCATTTTCCCCATGGTTTGTTTTTTTTTCACACAGAAAAATAAGCTTCACTCCGCTTATTGGTCAGATGTGTCTGTGACGGCTGCGGGAGCAAGAAAGTAAGAAGTACAGCAAGAAGGTCCTGTGTTCTGGAGTAGTGCATCTATGCAATTGACATAGAGAAACGGCAGAGATAGCATTTGTTCAGCTGTGGCAATTTTCTGAAGGCAATATACCAGGCTACACCAGCTAAATGCCGAATTCACTTCGAGGGCACGTCTTGAAAATACTGTACTGCTTCAGACTTTGCTAAAAAGCCATGCTGCCTTGAGAAGACTGAGGCTACGAGAGCTCTTTAGCTCAAACTTGCGAGTATACCTAGTAGTTAGGTTGGATCGAGGTCAGGTCACGTTCCCACCACAAAAGAACCGCTCCAGAGTTCGTTTGGAACTGGATTGAGACCACCTCCTGCTTTGGTCCATACCTGAGTGCGATTACGATGTTCACACCTGCCCAAACTAATCGCACCAAAAGGGAAAACGAACCAGAGTCCAATTTAAGTGGACTAAAAAGATGTGAAAACGCCCTTAGAGAGCTCAGGAACTATCCGGATCAGAAACTACATGGTTCCAGGAGCATGTCTGAACACGATGGTTTGAAATGTTTCGACATGCAAAAACACAGCAAACTGATTAAGATTGGAGGCTTTTTATTTATTTTTTATTTAAAAATAATTTTTTAAAAAGTGGTGGGGTTCTGTTTGGCAATACTCGTGATTATGTTTGACCAATGGTGTTGTTCAGTAATGCAAGCTCAATGGTTCCTGAAGCATCAGAACAAATCTTTAAAAAAAATAAAATAAATGTTGTTAATGGGCAGGATAGTCCAGTGGTCTGGGTGTTTGACTCCTAGCCGGGAGTCACAGGTTTGAACCCTGGAGTAGGCCTACCTGTTAGCATCCTTTTTTTCCCCTTTATTCTTTTAAAATTGTAAATAAAAATTTTAAATGTAAAAAATAAAAATGTCGAAGGCTCTTACCTAGTGGGATGAAGTCAGAACTGGACTTGAAGAGTGCAGAGGGCAGCAGCTGAAACTGAACAAAACACCAACAACCCCCCATAATGAATGCAAAGACAAACATAGCACGAGGATATCAAAAGATTAAAAGGAAAATACAAAACAAGGCACACTTGACATTAGTTTGTCAAAAAGCATTGGGGCATGTACCAAGAAAAAAGAAGAAGAAAAAAGAAAGTAGTAGTGCCTGCCTCAACCTTTAATCTTTTGGTCTACAAAGCCTTGTGTCTGATGAACACCTTACCAGATGAATTCACATAGTCCCTTTACTTTGGGTAATGTTGCTTTTGCAAAAATCATAAGCTCATCTTATAGTATGTACATGTTTGTCTCCTTGTGTCAACCTGTGTGGGTGTGTTTGTGTTCTCCTGCTACCTCTTTGGTTTCGTCTGGGTCGGTGTGGTCCACTGTCAGAGAGAGGTCATTCTGGAGGTACTTCAGAGCACTCAGCGGTTCTGACTGGGCCTTCTCCTCAAACCTGACAGACAGAACACACAGCAATACTGCGTTGTCAAACACAGTATTTAAGTTACCCCAATAAGTACTAGGCTGAGAGTACAGGAAATAGCCACCAGGTGGCAACACAAGCATAGGTAACACATTGTCTGGTGTTTGAGTTATATAGCTCAATGGGGATTTGGATTTGCCTAGAACTGCCAATTAAAAGGTTCCATTCCCTGTGTATCTCAAATTACAGGGTCTAAATTCTACAACAAGGGACGGCGTCTCCTGTATTTGTGGACAGTTGCTGAGTACACCACCTGTATTTCCTGATAAGATATCTGCAGTGGCGGAGGAGGTACTCCTTAGATGGTCGACACAATTTGAGAGACCAGAAGTCATCCAGACGCATCTTTGGAGAACACGACTTGCCTGGGTTTCCACCAAACAGGTAGTGAACCTGCAGGAAATACACTGTAATCAACAACAATAGCAGGCCTTATTCCATATAGATTAGTTTAACCAATGTTACAAACAGGAAATGTGGAGTAACATGCTTGTACTAGGATGACTAATGATAATGATTTGGGCTGCCAAAGTTAATGCAATTTCCTTTTAACGCCACAAATTTTTTGGACGACTTTAACATAGGTTTTCATATGAGCCTTTGTGTCACCCACAGTTTATCAATCCACTAGCAGCATTGGGTGCATTAATTGATATAACAAGCATGTCCACGCCACTCTGGGAATTGCACCAAGGCAAATGTGTTTAATAACACTGCTAAATGAAATTGTAATAAACACCAAAATTCAGAGGTTCCTACGGTATACAATACAATTATTAATGCCACATAAGCCTGGCCTTTATTTATGCCTTTATTTTTTCGCCTATGTGAGGTTGGACACAAATACTTTTCAATCTCAATTTTCTTAAGTGCCAAACTACTTGGCAGTTTTACTAAGTAATGGAAAATGTTGTCTTTTGTTGCCATTAGTTGTGATTTGATCTTGAGGATTTTTTTTATTTTTTATAAAATGGTAAATGCTCTAAATGAAGGTTTCTAGAAAATCTTTGTCATTGTTTTTTGTGTCATAATGCAAAAATTTGCATAAAGCAGAAAGATCTTGTTGAATGCCATGATTATATAACATTTTAGGGTCAATTTTGAACAGATGTGAACAAATGTGCGATTGATTTATGATTACTACAGGCGATTAAAACTATTTAAAAAATAAATAAATCGGTTTGACAGCCCTATCTTCACTCCACATTAAAAAGATAGAAGTACCTGGTTATGTGCCATTACTTTTTATTTATCTATGCCAATTTATCTCTGCCAACATTTTCCAGGAGTATTTGGTGTTTTGAGTGTGTGTATGCGTGTGCTACCTTGTGCATCTCGTCGTAAACCAGCTGGTGTGCAAAGCGAGGACAAGGTTCCTCTTCCTGTACAGCCTTCGTGGGGTTTTCCTTCACTGCCTGGTCATTCTTATACACACATGACCTGGGGGTACACACACACACACTCGCTGAGGCTCTGTACAAGAACAATTCAAGCCAATTTTCTGGAACTCCCCTACAGCCTGTTCTCGACCAACCATGTAGACATGGGAGTTCTCTGTAAAAGGTCAGAAGGATTACTAACTTTCATCGGGAAGGTTAGGCAATCTTCTGAAACATGATTCCTGAAATGTATTGGCTACAGAGCTTAAAATGTGTGCGTGCATGCGTATACATACCACTTCACCACTATAGCTACTGGTGTAGTTGTTGCAGAGGTGTGTCTGTATGTCTGTGTGCGTGCGTGCGCGGAGGGGGGGAGGAGGCATTTCCCTACCAGTTGTTGCGAGCAATGTCATAGATCCAGAAGGAGTTACGGACGTTCTCTTCGCGCTTGTCCTTGTCCTTGCTAAGGCCCGACAGCACGTGGATTTCGTTGAGCTCGGGGTCAATGGTGGCCCTCTGGGTAAAGCCCGTCATCGGTACTGAGGGAAAAGGAACAAAAGAGAGCAAGAGATGAAAATTACAGCTTTTCATGGAGTCTTCTCACAGAGGTGAAAAATTAACTATGGGTCAATTTAGGTATGCCAGTGCACCAGCATTGACAGTGTATTAGTTGCTTCACTCGTTTTTTTAACATACTGGTTGAACTAAATTCACTGAATAAACAAACCCAAATTAATGGGCTCATGGGCTATGACATGTCTGTGAAATGGGTTCATTACTAAATTAAAGCTACATTACTTTCCAGTCCAAGCCAGTGATCGAATGTTTTAAAGGCCTGAAACATAACAAAATGCGGTATAATCTGACAGTGATTCTGGTGGGTGTTGTCCTATAGTGATGCCAGACTTAGTTTCTCTCTGGACTGGGGCTTTTGTTGCAGCTGGCTATATTATACAGATGACTGTGCACAAAGTGACCAATGTAGGTAAACTCTCTTCTAGGCCAGTCAGATCGAAAGGACTTAAATCAAGTGTAGAAGTGTCTTTGTTTCTGTCTCGGCAGAACAGAGAGCACTTCCTTCCGGACATTCTGTTCTCTCACTTTCGCGCATGCTGAGGGTATGAAGAAATAGAATTACTAGGGAGCTTCATCCCCCAGTTGGAATTGTGCTGGACAGGTTGTATCGGACACCACTCGTAACAATTGTCCACCTCTGATTTCCATTTCATTCCATTCATTTTATGTGTTGCTCTACTTTCACACTTACCAGGAAGCTGTTGCACACAAGTGTGTGGAGTTGAATGTTGAGTGTGAAGCCTATTGTGTGTCTCTGGACTGAATTAAACTTAAAATGTAAATTTAATTCTTTACAATTTCTATTACATTTTCATGTTATTACATGTTGTTTTTTCATTTTAAATTAGTTTCCTCCCAAACATTACATCATGCTAGCAGTTCCCTCAATTACATCAGCTGACCAGTGAAACCAGTGTTCTACTGTTGCCTAGAAGCTTCCACTACTGTATTGTTCACCATTAATGCCCATTCCCAAGTAGCTTATACCAGCTGGTTTGAGACAGAACCCAGCGAGTGAACGGGAAAAATTCCAATAGAAGAAGTTATTTACCCATGCCCGAGTCCTTCTTGGTTCCGTCAGATATTATCTCAACGTGGTCTCCGTCGACATCATAGCTGAAGAAGTCATTCAGGTACGTTTTGGACCGCTGGCCACCGAATACATAGAGGCAGCGGTTCCTCTGTGGACAGTGTTGGACATAGTATGAGATCAGCTGACTGTTCTGGTAGAGTGTAGCATGTAGTATCAAGTATTTTAAAAACCTAACATCTTGGGCAAGGGATTTCTATCAGTGGTTTTGTGCGTACATTTTAACTGGAAAAAGGCATTACTAACTAGTGACTTTCTAGAGGCTCAGTTACACAGGTTCAATCGAACACATGAGCCTGGTCTGCAAGTACCCTTGAGCAAAACCCTACTTATTAAAACTCAGCTAAGCCTGTCTGAAATTGTCAATACATCACCACCAATATAAAAACATGCAAAGTTACATTTTCATATCAATATCATACGATAGTGATGTATGATCACCATGTCAAATCACAGATGATATTTCAAAACCATTGCCGATTATACATTTGTATAACACTGAATGCAATGGGACACTTTGTCCGACACTTTATGTCCGCGTTACAAAAATGCCCATGCCCCTCCCTCACTCATGTGCGTCATGCAAGCCAAAATTCTGGGGGGGGGGGGGTCCTTCCCCAGAAAATAAAGTAAATAATAAGTCACGACTAGTTAGCTAGCCAGAAGGCTAAACAACCAGATTGAAGGAATGGCTAACTTTAGCTGGTACTAGCCAACTATATTGCAAGGCTAACTATGCCTACATTTCTCAAACGCAATTAAGCACCTAATTTTCATACGTTTGAAAAGGGATTGATGCTCTACTAACCACTTCAGCAACACACCACTACTCAATCTCCTCCTGCAGTGAGAACAGAGTTCTGTGTGCTTGCCTGCCTGCTGTTGTGAACTTTGGAAGAACCCACTACCATGGGGAAAGGGTCATAACTACTAATAATAGTAATAAAATAAAAATATTTTAAAAATATCCAAGTAAAAATACCCATGTATCAAAAATCTGCTGCAATGTGCACGACACCACCAATTCAGATTCCATACATTTTGTTACCTCAATGATGCCCCTAATCCCAGAGCTGTAATTGTGCAGCCCCGGCAGCAGTAGGCAGGCGACTCACCGTGTGGAACAGCATGCAGTGTCCTATGCGGGACTGGACGTCCTCAGGCCCGGCGTTGCAGGAGTCTTCCCTGAGGAGGCTCCACGTGCCGGCCAGGCAGTGGTAGGCGTACAAGCCGCTGAACTGGGGCTCCGATGTTCGAGTGTCCTCCACACTGCCGTTACACGTGAGGATGCGGCCACCGAATGTGTAGATCATGTGCTTCTCCGAGTCCATGCACATCTGCGTGCCGGGGGAGTAGCGGGTGGTAAAAGGAGGGAACAAGTGTTGAAAAGGATGGTTTAAAGCTGAAATCACATTCATTTACAAGGAGTCTACTTCTGCCATCTAGTGGTAAAAAGTAATGGGAAATGTGTGGTCTAGACTGAAAAATTTTAAAGAAAAGAGAAAGTAAGCACTAAAGACAAAAAAAGAAAATAAATGTAAAT
This sequence comes from Percopsis omiscomaycus, assembly GCA_027575585.1. Lineage (NCBI taxonomy): Eukaryota > Metazoa > Chordata > Actinopteri > Percopsiformes > Percopsidae > Percopsis > Percopsis omiscomaycus. The sequence continues at coordinate 118 of JAODLI010035482.1, read as the reverse complement.
GCCTGGAACAGCCAGGATGCAGTTTTAAGATGTAATAACAAATTAAAGGGCCAGTGTGTAGTTTTTAGTGACATCTAGTGGTGATTGTTGCGAATTGCAAACAGCCAGTCACTCACGG
>JAODLI010035472.1:0-18821 GCA_027575585.1 Percopsis omiscomaycus | reverse complement strand
AGTTTTACCACAGTACCCTCATTGTTTCGAACAAGCACAATAATAAACATAATATCAGCATGCATACATGGACACCTGGCCTTTAATCTAAGTTCTTTGTCTGCTACCACTTTAAGCTAGAATGGTTACTGTATAAAGGTTATTAAAATATTTACTATTGCTAAACAGCTTTATTAAGTAATATTTGCTAAATATATGCAAGCATAATATTCTGAATTTCTAACAAAGCCCAAAAAGAAACAAGGAACAAATGTAATGTAAAGTATATAATATAAAGACCATCAGTGCCACATCCAGGAGCCCTGGTCGGACTGGGATATTACACCCCGAGCTGGAGAGGGGGACTAATCATCCCAGCTGGCAGGCATCAGCAATCAGCCACTCCTTTAAGAGGTGCCACTCCAAACACCGAGAGGTTAGTTTTGGCCATGCATTTGTTGCTTGTCTCTTCGACCACAGACAGAGTGGCCTGACTGGCTGCCTTCCACCACCGAACGACAACAGCAACCCACTTTTGTTTACTGTTTTTTGATAAGCCTGTGATGAGTTTTTGCACCCTACTGCTGCCTCCTGTGGTTGAGCTGCCCACAGTATGCACATTTGATTAAAGATAAAACAACTAGAATATCAATGTCAGTTTGGGTTGATATAATTTACACTAAACCATTTAAAAATGTTTTTTTTATAAGAAGCTTGAAAAAAAAGAAGAGACAGGCTGGCTAGCTTAACAGCAGACACACTGATGACATAACAGTAATTCATTCATTCAACCTTAGGTAAGACCACTCCAGCAGAATCATATCAGGTTTTACTTGACATGTTAAAGGTACGCTCCTTGATTGCGTTATAGCACCACCAGAACCTGTTCCATGTTTGAAACAACTGTGCAGATGGAAATATTTGTAGTAGAAGAAATTGTAAACCCACCTTATTGTGGAGTGTTCCTTAAAAGGGACTCTGAACCTAGATTACATGGATTGCTGGCTGTGTGTGTCCCCATGCCACTTGATAGATTGACATCTGCTTAATGATTGGTTTATGTGCAGCTGATATCAGCTACTTTGCAGCACAGGACATCACCTTCAACTTGAGATGAGGTCTGAGGAAGTTATACCTGTCTGGCCTTTACAGGCTCTCCTGGGAAGAAATGTAATGGCGCCATCTACTGAAGACCTGGTGTATGGAATGATAAAACAGCTTGTTTAAAATGAATTCTGTGACAGTTCTTGCCCCTCATATTTTTTTCACACCACCACATCAAATTAATTAGTAGATTAGCGGATCAGTCCTCTGCTAGTGTTCTGGATCTGCCAATTAAGTAAATCAGCGACTCCTGCTGGTGTTCTTAGAAATAGCACTGTTAGCGAGAAATATAATTTCCTGTGTTGATGTAGGAAGCAAACTAGTCAAGTTCTAGTAGTCTAGGTGTTGGACTCCCAGCCAGAAGGTCCTGGGTTCGAGCCCCAGAGTTGGCCTACCTGTAAGCATATTAGCTATATTTACCTCTTTATAGTCTACTTACCTGGCATTTCTATTATACATTACTTTATACTTACCTACCAACCTGCAGAGTTGTGATGTGATATTATTGAGAATGTCTAAGGTATGTAAATATGTTTTACTTACACTGGATTGTATTGCATTTCAGTTTCACACAGTATATAACACATATAAAGGCTCTAAACATCACGTTGTGATCTGAGTTCATGCATGAGAAGTGTAACTTGCTGATAGCTGAATGAGAACTCAGTGAGGCCAGTATATCTAGGCAGGCAGACTTTTGGGAAATCCTCTCCTCAGACTTAAAGGTAAATCTCAGCCAATTTCCAAAAACACAAGAAACTCGTTTGAATCAATTACAAACAGCACTTCTTTCTGACCTGCAGATACAGGGCAGGAACCATATTCCTGCCCTGAGGATCTGAATATAGTCTACGGCAATTTGTGACCTTACATGACTAACTTTACTAATGGAAAGAATATACATGTATATCTGAAATAGTCCACCTCTTGGGGTGTCATTTATTTCAGTAGAAACCTTGTTAATTGCATCTGTGATTTTCGTCCACGTGTGCCCTTTCTGCAAACCTTTAATGCCACTTTTGAGGCTGCCTAATAAAACCATTTTGATTTCTGCGACCTGTGACACGAGAATGTCTTTTTTTGTTTAAATAGGATTCCAACGACGAATAAAGCCTACTTGGTTTTTATATTTGATAGGGTGAGTAATGCCCACCCCTGCTTGCCCCCTCTGTTGCAGGACCACCTGAGCAAAACCTGTGTATGGTTCAGAGGCCTTCATAGCCCAATCAAAACAGTCCAGAGTTTGTATGCACGCAGGTTGGCCTTGGAGAGCGGGTGGTGTTTTGCAGGAGAAGTAGCCTATGGGTCTGTAAGGCTTCTGTTTTGGCAGCTGGCACAAGACAGAGGAGTACTGGGTGTTGGTTAGGGTCAGGCGTGGGCAAGCACAGAGGAAGAAGCCATAGCTTGCTTTAACAACATATATGCATCATTAGCTTCAACAGACCATTCAATATTAGCGCTACTGGGTAAGCCACCCTTCATTAGATAGTTAAGGGGGCAGGAAATGTCAGCAAAATCTGGAATGTGTATGCAGAGGTAGTTAAACATACCCATGACCTCTCGTATGCCTGTGACAGTAGTGGTACGGGGGAGAGCCAAGATGGCCTTAACTCTCTCAGGGACGATCCGTCTCCCATTTTCCAGACTCTCTGACCCATATACGTCACTTTAGGAACTGCACACTGTGCCGTTTGGCATTCAACAGTAGACCACTGTCCTGTAAAGCAGGATAGAACAGACAAATGCTCTTCAGCTGAACTGCTTGCAATGAGAATGTTGTCAACGTACTGAAGAATGACAAAAGAGGTGCATAGACCAGTCTGCACCGGAGATGACACCTGAGCTAAGGCCTGCTGGAATATTGTGGGAGAATCAACATATCCCTGAGGTAGCCGTGTAAATGTGTACTGCTGCCCATTGCAGGTAAATGCAAATCTGAGCTGGTCTCTGTCATCAATGGGCACAGAGAAAAAAACTGTTCAAACCAGTGTAGTCAATAGTGTGGTGGAATCGGGGAGTTAGTAGGGGAGACACACACTTCTTGATGACACCTTGTGTCTCCAACTGATTCACGATAGCTGTTGCTTCCTTCTCAGCTTCTCGCTTGAGAGGATACTGTCTGACTGGCTTATGCATAGGACCAGAGACACGTGGTTTGATATGCAAATGACCTTGTGGCACACACTCACTGTCCACACGGGTGCAATGGGTTTATCCGTGCGTTGCACGGCTTTATTTCTCTCGTCACAAGTTTCACACACACACACACACACAAACACACGGGACTTAAACACTGCCCGTTGGTCCACGTTTTATGAGAGCCTCCGCGTGGAGCCTCTCGGTCTCAGTCACTCCCTGGCAGTCCTCTCAGCTGCACTCACTCACTCTTTAAGAAAGGGAGACAGGTGATTATTAATTGCTCACACCTGTCCCCCAGCCCCGTGAACCACACGTTCCCTCCAACACGCCTCAGCGCTAAACTACGCCCTGTCTCCCACAGACCTGTTGCCTGCTTGTCAGTGGTCCACAGCCTTGGGAAAAGGGACATGAGCAGAGACTGTCGGCAAGGTAGCATAGGGATTTCGTCTTACTTGCAATGCAGTATAGGGATGGAGAGGGGGAGGGGCAGTTGGTGACGGGTTAGCATTTGTTACAGCAGCAATTTGGCCTACACTATTCTCAACACGCGCCTTTGGGACACTGAAACTGTTCCCATGACACTCTCGGCGATATTCCAAAGTTCATTTGCAAACATGCTTAATATTATCACACAATTTCGGCAAACAAACAGGCCGACCAGTAGTCTCAGTAAACCAGCACTGTGAACGCTCTGTCCACTTGCTCACAAGATAACAAGAGTAATGTTTTCTCTTTTTTCCTGACTTGAAACTGAGAACCAATTAACTCCCTTTTCTAACACCCCAATTATTTTGGTAACCATCAGCTTTCATTTCGGCATGATCTGTATCACTACCGATTATAGCCATTGCAACCTGGACAGACATGGGTAAACATGTTTCCGAGTTAGCCATCGCGACAGACTATGAATAAATCGTTTAAATGCCCGATAAACAACTCCTAATTAGAATTTATAGCGTTTCGTACACCTTATGACAGTCAGGAAACATGTTATATTAATACAATGTGCGCACAAGGGAGAGAAAACGTATAGCTTCACAATGGCATGCACCAACGTCTCTTCTGACAACAAAGGGGAAACTCTTGCTTATATAGTTAAGAACAACGGCAAACAGGGGGAGTCTAAGTCACAATAGTCAGGTAACCAAATTTTAATTTACATCGAATAGAAGGGTAGCCAAAAGTTTTGGGGCCTCTCACAATGGGAGTCTCGGCCAGCCTGGGAACATTTGACAGTTCTCGAACACAGGAAAACAGACAATTACAGCTGGATTGAAGCTGGATTGAAGTGACTGTCACGATCGGCGTGCACACGCTCGTGCACGAGCCTCTTCTTTGGACTTCCTTGGTGAAGGGTGCCGGTCAAATCAGTGTGAATGCGAGTCCCTAAACTTTCGGCAAGCAGGTGACCTGCTGCAGCTCTCTAATTGGTTGCTTCAGATATTCCACAGGATGCAGCTCTCTGCGCCCCAAACGGCATATTCCGTGGGCTGGTGGATTTTGTTGCCTCCCTTGATAGAGTGTTGAAAGAGCACCTATAAAGAGCCACTATATTTAAGGGAACTTCAAAAACTGTGCAGAACGAGCTAATGGACTGTATGTTGTCTGTTGTGAGGGAACACACATCAGAGAAGCCCAGAGCAGTGATTTTATCAATCCAGGCAGATAAGAAAATGGATATTGCCACACAGTCCCAACTTGTGCTTGTGCTGTACTACATTGATGACAGAAACAACATGCAGGAAAGATTTTTTGAGTTCATCCCTCTGCAGTGAGCTGCAGCAGAGTCCATTGCTGCAGCACTAAGTGTCAGGGTTTAAGTATGAGTGTGACCCAAATGCAGACAGACCAGGCGGAACAGGCAGGCAGTGAGGTACAGGATATTTATTTTAAAAAAAAACTCATCCACAACGGGGAAAAACCAGGAACAGTCCAAACTCAACACAAAAGGCAAAAAGGACAAGGAGAAAACAAACAGGGAAGTCCAAAAACAAAACTTACTCGAGGGGAGGTGCAGCGATGCGAGGCAGGGCAAGACAACAGGGGACTAACACAGGTAACTAACACAGACGAACCCACACTGAGACAAGCAGAGACAGAGACTAAATAAACTAGGAGGGAACGAGACACAGGTGAGGGCGGTGAAGGTACAACAAGGGGAAGGACCCAAAAAGGAGATAAGGCAGAGCAAGGGCGGGGCCAGGAAGCACAGAGGAAATAGACACACTAGGGGAACAAAGAAACTCAGGGGAAAACAAGGGACAAGACCAGGGAAAGAGGCAGGATCATGACACTAAGAGAGTTTCTTGCTGCCATCATTTCTGAGGATCAAGAAAGTAGCCTCATCTGCCAGGCATATAATGGAGCCAGCATGATGATGAGGGGTGCCAGTGCAGGTGTTCAGAGGAAAATACAAGATGTGTACACAAATGCCCACTACATCCACTGCTCATCAGCTCAACCTGATAATGCAACAGGCCACCTCTCACATAAGTGAGATGTGAGACCTTGGTGGATTTGCCAGCTTTTTTTAAAGATGGCCCAAGCGGATAGGTGTTCTTGATAAAGTAGTGGCCCATAGTAGACCCAACATCCAGCAACGTCAGATGGAACTTCACAGCAGTTCGCCTCATTCACTTTTTTTGAAAGCATACCAGACTCAAGTGACTTTGACCCCAAAACCTTCAGAGAAGCAGGAGCCTTCGCAATGCTACTGGAGAATCATGATTTTAAGTTCTTATTGCAACTTTTTCACATCATATCATCACATCATGCCACATGTGGACCTCCTCTATGCTAAGCTCCCGAAGAAGAACATAGATTCGTCGGGCACTCAGTCCAGAGCTTCATGGAAGGATTGCAGCAGAGGTGATTTTGTTGTAGAAATCAGTCACAATCCATGTCAAACTGGAGTATAATTTTAATGGTTTGTGGAAGATTGTTTGCCAACTTTTTACTGAAGTGGAAATAATGGGATGCATTACTTGGCAGCCACAACCAGTTGTTCAGAATAATGCATGATTCCGCCCTTACCACTCAGCAAGGACACTTTAGTTCAAATAGGAATAAAGTGATAGGAATAAAACAGTTATCAGCACATGCTTACTTTGATCGTGTTTGGCAGAGTTTGACATTTCCCCATTTCAAAACACTGCTGAGTTCGCCCTCAGAAATATTGACAGATGGATTTCAGACCAATCGTATTAAGTAAATTCTACTTCACCTGAGTTTAGAAAAGGCTCCCGCGAGGTGCATGCAATTCTTGGTGGGCAGAATTTGGCATAACACTTTCCTTTGTTTTTGTTGTTCACTGAAGACATTTGGGTTGAAGCTCAAAAGATGAGTATGAGACAAGAGTTCAGAATTTCAGCTTTTATTTCCTGGTATTCACATCTAGATGTGTTAAAGAACTTAGGACATATCACCCTTTGTTTGAACCCACCCATTATTCAAGTGAGCAAAACTATTGGAACATGTGACTGACACATGGACCACAGCATTATTAGGTGAGCTAAAGTAATGGAACAAATAATCTTAAAGTAAATAACATTTAATATTAGGTGGCATAACCCTTGCTTGCAATAACTGCCTCAAGCCTGCGACCCATCGACATCACCAAACTGTTGCATTCTTCATTTGTGATGCTATTCCAGACTTTTACCGCAGCTTCTTTCAGTTCTTGTTGGTTTCGGGGTGTTTCTCCCTTAAGTCTCTTCTTAAGGAGGTGAAATGCATGCTCTATTGGGTTACAGTCAGGTGATTGACTTGGCCAGTCTAAAACCTTCCACCTTTTTACCCTGATGAAGTCCTTTGTTTTGTTGGCAGTGTGCTTTGGGTCATTGTCCTGCTGCATGATAAACTTCCTCCCGATTAGTTGCAATGCTTTTCTCCGTAAATTGGCAGACAAAATGTTTCTGTACACTTCTGAATTCATATTGCTGCTACCATCATCAGTTACATCATCAATAAATAATAATGAGCCTGTTCAAGAAGCAGCGATACACGCACAAGCTATTACATTACCTCCACCATGCTTCACAGATGAGCTTTTATGATTCGGATCATAAGCAGTTCCTTTCTTTCTCCACACTTTGGTAGAGATTAATCAGTCCATAAGATTGTGTTCCAGAACTTTTGCGGCTCATCTCTGTACTTCTTTGCAAATTTCAATCTGGCCTTCCGATTCTTACTGCTGATGAGTGGTTTGCATCTTGTGGTGTGACCTCTATATTTCTGCTCTCTGAGTCTTCTATGAATAGTGGATTGTGATACCTTCACCCCTGCATTGTGGAGGTCGTTGGTGATGTCACTTACTGATGTTTTGGGGGTTTTCTTCACAGCTCTCACAATATTTCTGTCATCAACTACTGTTGTTTTCCTTGGCCGACCTGTTCGACATCTGTTGCTCAGTACACCAGCAGTTTCTTTCTTTTTCAGGACATTCCAAATTGTTGTGCTTGCTAAGCCCAATGTTTGTCCAATGGCTCTGATCGATTTTCCTTATTTTTTCAGCTTGACAATGGCTTGCTTTTCTCCTATAGACAGCTCGCTGGTCTTCATGTTGGTTTATCCTCTTTAACAGGATATGCAGTCTTTATAGGTTTGAAAACGTAGACTAGTCATGCAAAGCTATTTAATATTTGGACAATCAACCTAAAAGGCAACACCTGGGGCCCGTTTCAATAAGGAGGTTCAACCAACTCTGAGTTAAAACTTGAACTCGAGTTTCTGGTTACAGAACAGCTGAAATTAGTTAGTTCAATCAACTCTAAGTTGACTGACTCTGAGTTAAGCGCGTACGCCACAACTATAAAAAGCCATTATCAATGGAGCGCAGATATTATGAGTCACCATGGCAACAGCGTCAGACAAAAAGAGGTCTGCATATTTCTCCCCAGCAGAACTGGATGTGCTTATGCAAGCATATGCAGAATTTGAACACGTAAAAGCAACACGGCTGCAGTGAAGGACAGAGAGTTGGCTTGGGTGAAAATAGCTGCTCGAGTCAATGCGTAAGTTTACATTTGAATTAGTTTTATACAGTGTTCAGTGTAATTAATTACTAAGTAATCTAAATACTGTAATTTAATTAAAGACTATAAAACAATTCTGTATAAAACAGTGGATTTAACATTAAATTTTAAAAGGTATATTTTTAATGTAACCTTCTCCCTCTAGTTACACACTTTTGTCAATTCAAGAATAATTCATGCAATTGTATATTGTTTATTTGAAAGCATTAGAAGTGCAGTTTCTTGTCTCTCCTTATTGTTCAAGCGGTTGAGGTTGATTTGGGATTTAGAAAGTAATTAATAAGTAGACCAAATTAGTAAGTAGACAAATACTTTCTAGAGATAGTAATTATTACATTAATCTAATTAGACTTGTTGAAGATATAATTTGTAGTTAGTAATTAAGAACTATTTTAGACTGTTATAACCCAACTGTCATAATATCAGAGGTGAATCTGGAAGAACAGTATTTTATTAAACCTATTAATTTCATTTTCATGTATAGGTGCAATCCTGCAGGCATTAAAAGAACATGGCAGCAGCTGAAAATGAAATATAAAAACATAATTCAATCAGGTAAGCCTTGAGCATATCATTGGTGTAGGGTACCTGGCTTTACAAACATTTGACATATTAAATGACTAAATAGCATTCAGTGCCTAGCAGTGCAGCAGCATTTTTGACATAGGTCTAAATGTTCATTCTCATTTGACTACTCAGCCAACAGAAAGAAGGCAGAGGCTCGCAAAACGGGGGGAGGACCTGCACCACCACCTCTGACAAATGCAGAGGAGATGTCCCTGAGGCTGAATGCGGGAAGGCCAAGGGAATTCCTGGAGGGACTTCATCAAAGCCAAGCCAGTCACTCCAGAACATTTAAGTGCCTTCATAACATGTAAGAAGTCTACCTACAGTATGTGTTATTTTTTATTTATTATTTGTGATATTTCCATTTATATTACTTTGGGTTGGGTTTTTCGTTGGTCCCAACAGATTCGGATGGTAATATCTGTCTCTTGGAGCATCCTGTCCCAATAGAACCACAGGCAGTTGTAAGTAGCCTACTCAATACACCATAAATTATGACAAATTGTATTATACAGTGTACTCTATGAAATGCTCCTCTCCACAGGATGATGGGGATGAAGAAACCGTTTCTGCTGCCACAGACAGGCCTACAGAGGTAATGTTAATATTATGTGCCTACACATCAAAACAATCTACACATTCACATTTATTCACATTTTTATGTGGAGTAGCCTATAGAATCTAAGTTTATATCTATAAATGGTCATTCTTATCTCTACCCCCCAGAGTGTGGAAGAACAGCAGAAGGAAGGCCCATCAACTTCTGGACATCCTGGAAATCTGCAGGATTGATGGGGTCTTCCTCAGGGTCTTGTAATTGTAGGGCAGGGTGTTGCTCCCCTCTAATTATGGCAATATTATGGAGAACAACACATGCCACAATAATGTCGCAGTCCCTTTCAGGGTTTACCCTGAGGTAACGTAGGCACTGCTTTCAACCGGCCTATGGTCATCTCTACCCGGGCTCTTGTCCTGCAGTGTGCCACATTGAAGCGCTGCTGTGGGCCTGGTTCAGGTTCTGGGTAAGGGGTAATAAGATTTGGTCGGCATGGGTAACCCCTATCTCCCAGCAGAAAGCCATCAATCTCTCCTGTATTGCTTTAGAGCTGCAAAGAAATTCCCCTGTAAGTGTGTAGTGCATACATTGAAATATGTGTATAGGTCATACATTTACTTACCCCTTTCCAGTCTGTTGCTCAGGGTTGACTCCCGAACCATTCTTGAGTCATGAACAGAGCCGGGCCACTTGGCCTCCACATTTGTTATTTTATGTGCAGCATCACATATGATCTTGACAGTGCAAAGAATGAGAGATGTTACAGTATTGTGATGTAGTCTTTGACCATTAGAAACGGTAGGCTGTCAGTGTACCTGCACATTAATACTGTGGATGGATCTCCTGTTGACATAGTCCGCGTCATTTTCAGAAGGTGCAATGATCGGAATATGTGTGCCATTAATGCATCCAACTACATTTGGAAATCCTAAAGGGAATTCTGATTATTAGGTTACTTCCAGGGGTCGCAGCAAGATATTCTTAACTGAATGTCTTTTATCAGGTTAGCCTCATTTAAACCGATTTATACACCACTGACCTGAACTCCTCTTGAGATGACTCTCACTGGTTTGTGCCCAGGAAACAACACAAATATTCTCAGAAAGCGCTTAAGAGCGAGGCACACTTTCCTTACCGCTCTGCAAACAGTAGCCTTACTAATATGTTCTGCATCCCCGATGTTATACAGAAAACTACCATTTGCAAAGAAACATAAAGCATCTGCTCCGATGTAAGAGCACGGCCGCGATGGTTGATGTTTCTGATGTAAGGCTGGATGAGTTTATGGATGTATCTTATTGACTGTAAAGAAAAACGGTACCGCTCAAATGAAAATGCATAGGGATATGACAAAATATCCACTCTGGGCCTCAACATACTCTCCCGACGTAAATGTTACTCCCTACGAATTAATACAGCCTCTTCATCAACAGGATCGTCCATAAAAGGACATGCCATTTAATTCCCTTTGATGCTCTCTGCATGACTGAAATGTGTGCAATGAATGAATGTACCGAAAGAATCAATGAGGTGTTTAAACACCGCTTCCTCTTATAAAAAGGGGAGGAGACCAAAATAAACTCTGGGTTTACCGAAGAAAACCTGCTCCCGACCAGGTTAGGTTCACAGAGTAAGTTGCCATGGTAACTGACTCTGAGTATAAGTTACCTCTCTTTCAGAAACAGGCTTGACTTACTCTGCATTCTTGGGTTTAACATACTGTACCTCCCATTCTGAAACGGAAAACCCAGAGATTCACTCATTTCAGGGTTAACATACTCAGAGTTTTAACTTAACCTCCTTTCTGAAACGGGCCCCTGGGCAACAAGAAACATGTGTCAGTCACATGTTTCAATAGTTTTGCTCACTTGAAAAATGGGTGGGTTCAAACAAAGGGTGGTAGGTCCCGAGTTCTTTAACACATCTAGATGTGAATACCAGGAAATGAGAGCTGAAATTCTGAACTCTTGTCTCATACTCATCTTTTGAGCTTCAACCCAAATGTCTTCATTGAACAATAAAAACAAAGGAATTTGCCTTACCGTTCCAATACTTTTAGAGGGGACTGTAGGCTAAGGTGCACTGCATTGATCGTGCAGTATTAACATAATATTTGGCAGGTTTTAGGACAATAATGTAGAATCACGAAAATATTAACATACTAACAATTCAGGCGAGCAATAAAGGTACATAAAGGCCTACAACGTTAACAATCAGATCGATCAAATGGTCAAGCAACGGGCAGGGGGTAATTCCCTTCCGGCATGTTTTCCTTTTGCAAAACTAACACACCTTGCATGCTGCGCGGCCTGCTTCTGTGAGACTGTTTCTTACTTTTTTGTGGATGCTGGACAGTAGGCCATTTACCATATGCGTGGTAATCAAAGATGGTTTTATGATAATTACAATTTTAAACGGTAATGGTAACAATCGAGAATTTTACCGTGGTTTACCGTAAACTGAACTGAACGTACTGTATTACTGCCTGATGAACGTTACTGTGAACTCGTTCATTCTGGTGTCTGTGAACGGAACGCTCTCTCAGTTCAACTTCGTTCATTAGGGTGCCAGATTTCTAAAGAGCCTTCCACGCGAAAACCCGGCTAAAACACACCGTAAACAGGCCTTAATATGTAGTGGAAAAAATACTCTATCTGGCAACACCAGCCAACAGTGTCGCACCGCCAAATGTGTCATCAAAACAAAAAGCAGCATGTAGGCAACAAAGCAGCAAGGACGCATCCTATAATCATTTAATGTAAACCCTGGTTGGATAAGGATTAAAAATTGGATATGAAGATGAAATCTGACGCAAAGTTTCAGTGTTAAAACAGATATAATAATTGCGGTATGTGGTTCTATATGGGCTGTGGCAATCATTTTGGAAAAAAAAAGCTCGTAGGAACATATGGAAAAAAAGAACTATGAACTAGTTCATTTTTGGAACTGTGAACTTAGTTCAAAATTTTGTATGTATGAACTATGAACTGAACTAGTTCATTTTAAAATGTGTGAACTGAACTAGTTCATGTAGAAAGTGAACTTTCCCATCACTGGCCATTAGGTGAAAAACCTTTAAATAAACACAAAAGAACAAAAGAAAATACATACTTGTTTAACCTGAAATTACATTAAGCAACCTCAGATAAACTGCACAAAGTTATCTGGTATAGTCTAGGATAATTTATACCTATATTAAAAAGAGATCATTCAAAATTAGTATGGTATGTGTACACACACAGTCAGATCAACTGCACATACCATCAATATATTTAGCTTATTTAGCATATAGCCTCTTTCACAACATAGAATCTCAATCATATTTCAATAATATTAACCCATGTAATCCTTTTCGCAAGCCATTTATCCAGGGCCGGCCCGTGGCATAGGCGGAATAGGCAAATGCTAGGGGCGCCGCCCAATTTGTGTTTTTTTTTTTTTTTAACAATACAACTTCAATACTATAGATTTAAAATATGTATATAAAAAAAAGCGATCGTCCCACAAAAACATAACTACATTGCTTTCCCGATCCACCCCGGTCAGAGTGACGCATCAATCTCCCCCCGCTCTGCTGCACTTAAAGACATCAGTTACCTGTTTGTGATTGTGACAGATGGCCGAATTCACTGATAAGTTATCATTATGTCAAAAAGACAGAAGCCCTCTCGTGCCCAAGGAAGAAAAAAAAGAAGAGAAGAGGAAGAAAAACGGGATAAAGATAGAGGTAATGTGATGTATGATCAGTTTATATAATGTTGCATTAAGCATAGCAGTTAGTTCGACGATGCTAGTAACGTTCGCTAATTTGAAATAGCTTATGACATGAACTTGTGCACTATTTTATGGTATTTTTATATAAATTGGCTAAATTATATTATATATATATATATATATATATATATATGGTTGTAACATGAAAAATGTGCTATAGTGTAGTTAGTAGGACATTGCTACCATCTACTGAAAAACAAACACTTTCAAAATACATTTTTATAAAGGCACTACTGTATGCTAGAGCAGTGCTCACCATCTACTGAAAAACAAACACTTTCAAAATAAATTTTGAAAATGTAACTACTGTATGCTAGAGAAGTGCTCAATGAATACAGTTTTGTGCATGAATACCAGATGTAATTATTCTTGCTGTTTGTGTGTTTAAGGTATAACGTGGTTTAGGTGCAGCCATATTGTCTATAGTTTCCTATAGACAATCCTATGATAATGGTGCCAACATGAAGGGAAAGAATAAAAGGTGTTCAGGCTAGGCTGCTTCAACTGAACTCTTTTTGTCCCATGTGGTGCCCACACCTTAAATCTGGTGGTAGCTGATGCTGCTAAGAGCTCACCAGATGCCATTGGCTACTTTGGATATTTAGCTAAATTATTCAAACTCTTCTCAGCCTCAACCCATAGATGTGATAGGCCTATCCTCCGGAAACATGTCAAAACCACCCTGAAATCATGGTCAGAGACCAGGTGGGAAAGCAGGTTAGACAGCATCCAGGCAGTAAAATACCAGGCTGGGCAAGTCAGAGAGGCTCGTCTGGAGGAGAGGCAACTTGAGGTAGTAAGAGGAGGCCTTACATATGTCACAGGTGACAACCACAGCAAAGAACCACATTGGCATGCCAGATATCCTTGGTTGGAGGATCCAGTTTCTTTGCCAAACAATAAAAGGGCAGTCGAGGCTACATTTCTGAGAACAGAGAAACAGTTGGCCAAAGAATCTCAATGGAAAGTTGCCTACGCAGCCCACGTGCATGACACGGTCGATCGAAGGGCTGCGATTATATTGACCAAGGGCATGATTGTCAACTGGGACGGGCCACTATGGTATGTGAGTCACCTGATTGCTCCTAATCCACACTCCATTACAACCCCGGTGAGACTCGTGTGGAACAGCAGCCAAAGGTTTAGAGGTGTTAGTTTGAATGACCGGTTAATGAAAGGTCCAGATGTCCTCAACCAGATTCGTTTTTTTTCTTGCAGCCCAAGAAGGCTCCACCTTTCCTTGCACCACTACAGACAAATTGATGGTATACAGAGATCAAGGCTCTGGGCTGTTGGTTTGTGGTGGCCGACTGCAAAGCTACAAAAGCGATCAAGTTGCGGTCCCCATCTTGCCTTATGACGCGTGGGTATCTACACTGCTGGCTCGGGAGGCCCACAATGGAAGTAATGACGGGGTGGCCGAAACTTTGCTCAAGATGAGAAAGAAAGCATGGGTTGTCAGGAAAAGGAGAATTGCCCAGAAGGTTGTTGATGGCTGCATGGTCTGCATGAAGACAAAAGCAAGATGTCAACAAGTGATAGGTGACTTGCCGCCAGAAAGAACTGAACCTGCTGCACCGTTCAAGTTCATTACTGTGGACCTCTTTGGACCCTATCAAGTGAAGGATGACATCAAGAAAAGGGTGGCACTAAAGGTCTGGGGCGGTGTCTTTTGCTGCATGGCTAGCAGAGCCATCCATATAGAACTAATAAACTCCCTATCAACTGAAGGTTTCCTAATGGCTTATCAAAGATTTACAGCAATCAGAGGGCATCCAAGAAAGATCTGGTCAGATCCAGGCACGCGCCAATTTCATAGGAGCTAAACCAGTCTTGGAGGAATTGTACAGATTCTTGGATGGCCAGAACCAGGCAGCCCTAGAGGAGGCAGCGGCGAAAGAGGGGACTGAGTGGATATGGAAAATCTATCCGGCTGATTCTCCACATAGAAACGGTGCTGCAGTAGCCGCTGTACACATTGTAAAAAGGGCACTCCAAGGAGAGAGGTCTCAGTTACAGTGAATTCCAGACAACTCCTTTATTAGCAGCCAATCTCGCAAATGAGCGCCCCATTGATGCAAGGGTGCAGAGTCGGGAAGACTGCATTGAGTATATAACACCCAATACTCTTCTCCTTGGTCGAGCGTCTCACAGTGGGGATGTAGGAACCTTTGACTTCTCTAGTCTTACAAAAGACTGAGAGCGATGCAAGCAGAGATGGCTAAGTTCTGGAGGTGCTGGAGTCAACTCGCTGGGCCCAATTTATTTATAAGAAGCAAGTGGCACACTACCCAGAGAAATGTAACTGAAGGAGAAATTGTCTGTTTATGTGACCAAAATGCGCTAAGGAGACAATTCAAGCTTGGCAGAGTCATTAGTGCCAACTCAGACAGCAAGGGCATTGTGAGGGACGTTAATGTGAGGATCTTTCCAAGTTACTGCGTTCCTGTGACAAAAGTTCAAAAATCAAAAGCAAGGCACCAAAGTTCTAATGGGATGTTAGGAGGTTGGTTGTCCTGCTACCCGCTGAAGAAGACATGGAGAATCCAGCAAGAAAGATATCTTAGTTATTAAAAAATAAACGGAAAGCTAAGTTGCCATTGAAGTTTGCGATCTTCCAAATGTGTCCATGAAAGATCGAGTGGGAGGTGTCAAGTCAAATATTAGAGTTGAAATGTACCTGGGAAAGACAGAATAAATAAACATTGAATAAAGTAGGCCACTGACAGACTGACTGCAGAGAGGGACTCAAACGGAACAAGCCAATGATGAAGGGACTACACAGAGCGTTTAGGAAGACGCACGGCATCGTCAGTTTCCGGGAAGAGCATGTATCATACAAACAAATACTGCGGAAGTGAAGTGCAAGACTTTAAAAAAAAATGCTGCAACGGTGGGTGATCGGCGGTAAGACTGTGCAGGTCTGAGATGTCTACAAAGTCTGAAGAGGCAGCCGGTAATTTGCTGAACTGTAGAGAAATGTAACGAACAGTTTACCGGAGATTACTGCTGCTGTCAAACCAGTTTGGAGGAGTTGTGTTGAATAATTGGCTTGGTCTGTCACTTCGGTGTTAAATGTTAGTTGATTGTATTTGTGATTCTGATGTTTAAGTAGAAACACGGGTGCGGTGATAAAAAACCACTCTGAGTGGAGATTGTTGATTAAAATGGGTTTTATTCAGGTTAACGAGCATAGCGCAATGATAACAGATAAATCAGTTGATAGTTGTTTGTAGGCTCTTTTCTGCGGCTTGTTATGGACGTGAGGGATAAATGCAGGGCCGGCCCTGGCCAATTTCCTGCCCTAGGCAAGATTTCACCTGGTGCCCCTGGAATCGCAGACAATTCCACCACTAATCATTGTTTTCATACACTCACACATAAACAAACTGCACAGTTTTGTCTTGTTGTTCTTTATTTTGAAAATATTTTGGAAACAAACACACACAAAACTAAATTATAAATACAATATAAATAAGTTTATATTATATAAGATTATTGCAGGAAAAAAAGAATTACAGAAACCTTGCTTGCTACAGTATATAAGTAACATTCCACAAATTATACATTTACATTTACATTTACAGCATTTAGCAGACGCTAAATGAGGGAGCCAGCCAATTATAAATAAGAGATACAAACTACTATACAAAAAGACAGCTGTTGGGAGACCACATGATTTATGCTAATGACTGAAAGTCCACTGAGACGTTCTTGAGCCATTGTAGATCTCAGGTAGTTTTTAATCAGTTTGAGCTTAAAGAAGCTCGTTTCAGCAGCAGCGACTGTAACTGGTAGAGTGGCAGAGATTGTTAGAGCCACCCACATATTGGGGTACATTTCCGTCAGCTTCTTCTTGTGCAGGAAAGTCAGGAGCTCAATGTTTGTCATGTTTTTTGATGGCAGATGTGGAAAGTTTTGCATTTCCAATAGAAATTCCCTGCCATCAATATCTGGCTGTCCGTCATGGCTTAAAGCTGTGCTCAGGGTCTGACAGTGCTCTACCAACTCTTCTTTGAACATGTTGGGAAAGTTTAGGAGCACTCCAAATTTGTACCTCCCCGAGGGTCTGAAATCTCTCATCTAGTGAAGAGAGGGCTGTATCCACCACTACATTAAAAAATTGGTTTACATTTTTTTAACTGCATCACCAATAGGCTCATCGGGAGCCTTGTAACCAAAGTGCCTTTTTGTGGTTCTTAACCCCTTTTGTTTGATTACAGCTTCCATGTTCATCTCCTCACACATTTCCTTTGCAGTTGCCTGTGCACTAGAAAATCCAGTACTTCTGTAGCCGTCAAGAGAATCTCTGGTTTTCTTCAAGTCAACAGCCACATCTAGCTGCATGGAGGGTGATTGCATCAGTTTACTCACATGCTGGATCTAGTTGAGGATGTCATACCATATGACTGTGCAAATAGAAAAGCGGTAGAATCCAATCTCCTCAGCCAAAGACTGGGCTTCATCTTTGAAAACAGGGTCTTCAGTAGTTTCCCTCACCTCAGCAAGAGTAATTTTTTTGCCACCTGGCTTACAGCTTCCACAGCGGCAGTCCCCACACTTTGGCTCACATGCTGCACCAATGCTTTCCCATCTCCACCACTCTAGGAAGCCCTGGTTGGTCGTCGAAGTATTTGCTTCTTGAAACTCCCCCCCAGCCTGCTTGCTCGATAGATCCCCCTCTGGGCTTCTGCCAATGATCTCTTCGTATATTACAGCAGCTGTTCTCATTGACCTGGCAAAATGTGTCTTGGACATGTGGGCTGACACAGTGAGCTCCTTTAAGAGTTCTGGATGAGTTCCTCCAACAGTCTTTCCTAGAGGTCCGTCCCAAAGCATGGAGCCTTGTCACCAATCAAACTAAAACCTCCAGCTCCTCTTCACTGAAATTGGCTTGCGTGTTCTACCCGACATAGCCATCGTTACCTTAATTTTCCGTTCATAAATGTGTTTTTTTTATACTTGAAACTGAGTCCTCCACCAATAGCATAGCGTTACTCATTCACGAATCAATTTAGCTAATGGAGAGTACTTTCGAAAAGTCACGATGATTGATTACTAAATATAGCATAAGTGCAAACGTGTGCATTGGAACATGCATTTTGTTGTACCTTTTCCTTGTGTTTTTAATAATGAATCTCCAAACATTTCTTTTGGTATATTTACGTCCACGTTTTTCTGACAGACAAAATAGACGAGGGGGGGACTCAGTTCCCCTCTATTTTAAATAAATCACGCCCTTTTCATGAGCCCACCTTCATTATGAAGTTAAGCGCTGTGGGCATGATTGGAGTGCTTAGGGGAGAATACGCATAACTGAAATATGCGTAACTGGAGGTGCGCAAAAAATGACTTTTTTGAACGGGAGAATACAGCCACAAGGCTCATTGATGCACGTGGGGAGCAAAGACTGGTCTGTGTGGTTTGGTCCTACAGACAAGCTATTGTAGCTCAATTGCTGAAAAAATTAATGCTGGTTCTGATAGAAAGGCGTCAGAACATCGCTTGTTGCGTGTGGGGCTGCATAGCCGCAGACCAGTCAGGGTCTGGAACCAAAATGGTTCAGGAATGGTTTGAGGAACACAACAAAACAATAATAATAATAATACATTTTATTTAAGGCGCCTTTCTTGGCACTCAAGGACACCGTACAGAAATGTAAAACATTT
>JAODLI010035461.1:0-16254 GCA_027575585.1 Percopsis omiscomaycus | reverse complement strand
ATGTTTCTGGGTGTGTCTTTATAGTCTCCATTTCAATTGAATGGGGAAGAGACATTATAAAGTCAAATAACAAAACAAGACTGTATGTAAATAGGCATTACTGTCATATATACATTAGCGGTGTGTGAACTAGAGACTCAAAAGACAAGACTTTCAACAGCACCAGTGAAACGGTGCCACAAAACAGAATTCTTTAGGCCTCTGCACTTGTTCTTAAACCACCATCCATCCATCACAGTTGCCACATTTAATTGTCTAAAAGCCATGTTTAGATACGGCAAACCGCCGCTTAATTCAAGCCAGCATGCAGCAACAGAACTAGGAAATAATCTGGTGATGGATGAGCGTGACCCTCCTTTGGGTAGACTCCCTGAGCAAAGCGACAGATGGATGGATGAAGGAAAGCAGAGTGGAGCGAGGAGGAGAGGAGAGAAAGTTGGTATTCAGAGAATTGTCCCAACTTTTCATCTGCCCCGGAGCCAGCGGCGGGCTCCTGGGAATAGCAAGTGTCTCCTTCAAACCCTCCCTTTGTTGCGACGATACAGCGAAGAAACAAACCCTCTAAAAATAGTGCGGCGGTATTTCTTTTCGAAGGTGTCGGATAGCAAGAGCACGGGCACGGTACATTCATGATAACTGCCATTAACCTTCACACTCTTTGAAGACGGCAACCGATTTCATAATTCATTCCCCATGCCGCAAACCCTGAGCCGCACACTTCCTGCTGTGCGTTCACGCTGTGTTAAAATCAGACAATCTCGTCCTTATCTTTGAGTTTAGCCATTAACGAGAGCACCTTATCTGTTTGGTCTCGAAGAATTACCTGCAGCAGTATACAAGGAAAACGTCCTCTTGTAGGTTCTATTTATGGAGAATATTCCTGTGGTGTATGACCCATTTAAAAATGCTTCATTCCAAACATGCTTCACTCCAAGGCTAGTTATTAAAGCTGCTGTAGGTAGGATTTGAGAGTTGAACAAGAGCTAGCTAAAAAAGAACAGCCCAACCCACCCCCTCTGCTCTCTCCTTCTGGAGCCCAGCACCTTTAAGAAATGTAAACAATTTCATGTTCATTATAAATGCAAGGAAGTCGCAGACAATACACATCTTATCTACAATATTGCAAATAAGGCAAAACATAACGCAATAACAAATACAGAGTTTTCACATCCTACAGTAAAATGTCATACCATGACATTCCAAGGAGCTGTGCCGACTATAGAACAGGGGCTGGCATGCCTGCAATTGTTAAGCCTGTAATATTTAAAACCACAAGCTATGACTAAAGCCTTTACCACTAGGTGAACCCTCTGTTAGTCAGAAAGACAGGAAAACAGGCAGCAGAGAAGAGAAGGAAGGGAGTGGAAGGTAAACAAAGCGGTGAAGCAATGTGAGAACTTTGCTTTAACCTGACATGGATTTCTATGAGGAACGAGTAGCCGTCGTTATTTGACGTTAGCCTGGATGTCAGGTAGACAGGTAGCGTCGCAGAGGAAAAGGGGTGAGAACAGAGAAGGAGAAGACCAAAACAACAGGAGACCTTTGGTGCTTTCCCAGTGACCCTTGATATGGACCGGAGGAATGAGGGCAGTACAATCTGACAGGGAAAAGGTCATTGGGAGAAGGAGGGAAACAGCGTTGTCTTGACCCTGAACTTTAGTATTAGTCATGGTAACTGTGATCTGAGACTGTTATTATGGACCTGTAGCTAGACGGGATGTGAAAGGGGAGATCCAGACTCGACCAAGAGTGTTAACTGTGCCCTTTTCTGGTGACCCGTTTGTCATTTCCCCAGAGCTTTGTAGGAACTGGAGGAAGTTGGGGAGAACTGGATTATTATTGTTTTATTGTGTGTGTGTGGTGTCATTTCTTTATTATTTTTTTATGTTTTTATTTTACTTTCAAGGTATAACAATAATGTTGGAGGAGAAAAAGTAATGAGTGAAAGAGTTTTCGATTATTTAAAGTTAACAGTAAATAAAAGTTTCTGCATTGACAATTTAGCTACTAAAAACACAAAAAGCAGTTACTAATGATAATGTCAATTCCACTTTGAAAGAATTTTTTTTCCAACATTTCCTTCTTTACTACTTTCCCACAATCCCATCTGTTAAGCACAACTATAAAATGAAAAAAAAATGGTTAAAGGAACACTCCTCAATTACGTTATATCAGCCCCAAGAAGCCCAGAATATTCCCCTTGGCTGGTTTGGAAACAACTGTGTGAGTGTAGGAGGGACAACAACGCTGATTGGTTAAAAACAGAGAGAGTGTGAGCCCCTCCCAGCTGAGGGCGAATATTTATCACGTTCATTCATAAAGAGTGTCCCTTTAAACAGATATAGTTAAATATACAGCACCTCTAGACTTCCCACGGCAGAGTAGGCAGCGTAGGAATAGGTCTGGCTAAGCATCTGACGCTGGTCGCATGGGATCCCACTGGGCAGGAAACACTGGTGGCTAAACCTATCCGTTATGGTGTTGGGGGCGGGACCAGGCAGGCTCAGGAGAACCGTGTAATTGGACAGACGGACCTCATCCAAACCGAGCCCCACCCACTGCCTGTAGAGATACCGGGCTCGGGCCTCCTCACTGTCGTCTGATAGGCCGGCGAACGACCTGCAGGGTCATACACAAAGAAGGGGTGGAGTTATACTATAATCAATATTTAATAACGGAATCCTACTTTAGATTAACAATTCAAAAGTACAAAGCCATAGTGATGTGGCAGAGTCAAGTCTTTTTAAAGATTCAAATAATCAGAATTAGTTCAAAAGGCTTGCCTACAGCTTGCCTCTGAAAGGATATTTGTCTTTTAAAATATGAGGAAAGCCAAAGTAGACTTTATGCAGTAAACGCTAACAAGCGAGAGATATTTTAAGTAACGAATCAGTGCACAGCATTGAACATATCATTTCATTTACTTAAAAGATCTGTTCCTTTGGAAAGAATAGTTCATAAACAAAACACCTCTACAAAGTCAACTCATGGGTCACTGATAAATGTAATACTACACAATACTTCCCAATGACAACGAACCACATAGAATGTTGTTCTTTAATATTTTTTAACATACAGGCAATCTAAAGCAGCATCCATACTCAAAGCGGAACATTGTTTTACTAGTGCAGCCAGTGGTGGTCAGAGAGACTTGGCCATTACATATTGACCATTAATTAATAAACGTGTTAGATGGCCAATGGATCTATACTGGATGAGGGTCCATTTCAAATACTATCCTTATTATTGCTGATTTTGGAGCTTGTTGTAATCCTATGTTCATTTATTTGCTGGAGATCACTACTTTTGCTGAAGAGCACAAATTGCTGCATATTTGGCCAGGAATACTTTGGAATTTCCCCCCATATCTCCCTCTCTATGTACACAGAATATACCTCACCATTAAACTCTCCACACTGTCAATCTCTGTCATTTCCTTTCTACTAATTAAAAGGAGAAAAATGTCAATATATTTGAGCCAGGTTTTATTGGAGCCTCTGCCGTTTGCTCGAGTTTGGCTGTGCGGTGTTTACTCTCTTTATTGTTCAAACTCTGAAAGGGCACCGCTCAAAGTTCAGCAATAAAGCCATTTCTAAAGAGGGGAATGGCTGGCATTTTAAGACTTTTTTAGGTGTGGTATCCATCACCGAACAGTTCCTGGGTCAGAATAATTATTATCCCCAAAATCTAGTGTGTTTCCCCCCCCCCCAACCTGTGTAGCTATAACAATAACAAACGAACGCAAACGTCAATAAAAGTATTTAGCGCCACCAATTATTTTTGTCATATTTGGAGCAGCCCACCTGTTCACAGCCATGTTTAATGATTGTGAGATATTTGAAAATAAATCCATATGAGCCGACAACTTTTTGTGCGCTGGTTCTGTCGCGGTTCGACTTCTGAGGAGGTTTGTGTGTGAATGTGTGTGTGTGTGTGTAGTGCCAATTGCTGTTTAATTAAAAACAATTTTTATGCGTTCACATGATTGCCACTATGAAAACTTAGGCCTGTGTAGAGAGAGTGTGTGTGTGTGTGTGTGAGAGAGATACAGCTACACTATACTGTGTTTGTCTCAGCAGCAGATGGCCAAAACACTTCGCCCATTCAACAGTCAGCAGGCTATGTTTCATTACTACCTATGAGCATTAGCAGGAAGTGGTGTGTGTGTCCTCAGAGATCTTCACTTATGAACCGATGTTGTTGAGAGGGCCCCCTGCGCTTAAAGCAATATTGAAGTTTTGTTAAAGCGATAACCGCGCCCGTGTGTGTGTTTGTGCACGTGTTTGTCTGTGTGTGCTTGTTGGTGAGTCTCTCTCTCAGTCACAGGGTCTGTGTTTGAGTGAGTGTGCATGCATATTGGCCACATATTGATATGACAGTTTATGAGCCAAGCCTTGAGAGCACGCGGCCCCTCAATGGGATTAGCAAGTCCTGTTTAAAGCAACATTATGCGGACTACCTGTTGCTTTGGAATTAATTAATAATTTATATTATTTCAATATTTGAAATAAAACCAATTAAAATACATAAATAAATAATGATTATAACATAAAATACAGAAAAAATGCAGATTTCCCCTTGTGGTTGCAATGGGCATTACAAAAACATGTTTTCTGCACATGCCCCTCCCACACCTGAATGCTGAGTGGCAGGCCCTCCTCCTCACACAGAGCTCATAGACTCACCTGTCTTGGCCCACCCCTACAGCCGTGGGCACAAAAACCCCAATGTGCTGGGGCAAAACCTAACAAAGGTCTTTATCTGATAAGAGAACTGAAGTCTATCTCTCCTTCAGAGACGAGGACCACCCTGCTTACTCAAACCTGCCTTCCACAGTTGTGTAATTCATTAAAGGTACTTTTATCTTGTCCTCTGGGCCAAGGTACTAAGTCTTTACCATTCCTCACAATTGAGATAAAACACAACCGTTTCACACAACCGTCTTCTCTCAAATCCCCAATGTGTCTGGGAAAGTCGTTGCCATCGTTTTGTTAATGTAGCGAAATGGCAGACATCTTTCAAAGCCAAGTCTTTAGCTTCAACACAGTCTCCATTTGAAAGCGAACTAAAGTACTTACATTATGGGTTACCACACACAGCACAAATTCCTTCTTGTTTGGCGTGTTTTGATGTGCGTTTTACATTGTTCATGATCACAATGTGCCGAACGCATTGGCATTAATGCAGGCAGGTAAATCACATGTTTTGCTCATGCAAAGAGTGCCTGTAATTGCCTTAGTGGGAGCTCTGTGCGAAACCCTTGCACCTAGATGGGCGGAGCTGGCGCTACAATTATGAGCCGCTGTTGAAGATAATATATTCCTATAGCGCACAATCATTTAGCTCATCCATTTGTTCAAGAGACAATTGATTTCCCCTGTTCCCATGTGTGTTAGTCACATTTGATTGCCCCCATCCCATTTGCATCCGTCACATTTTAAACAGCGTGAGGCCCGCGTTCATCTGCCTTCATAGGAAATTCTTATTTTAGGTGCCAGGTTCCGTCTGACAATGGTTCCCAAGTGATGATGGGGGCCGTCGATAAAGAACAAATCATTATAAGGAAGGGAGGCCGCTGTGGAACTCTGCATTAGCGGCCTTTTATATAGAACCTATGGATTGGGAGCGATTAGGTAAATTACAGAGACTATTTAACTAATACTCATATAGCTCTAGCATTCCGGAGTTTCCTTAAGTTCTGTCTCTGCAAACCGCCTGTTAGGATCAGCTCTTAGAAGATTAAAGCACTTAGCTGGTATTTAGGCTGTTATTTTAAGGGTTGAATGGTATGTTAATAGGTAATGTATGTTGTCAAATGTATAACTAAGCTGGCCCTGATGACATGCTGATGCAATTATTCTAATAGATTGTTGTTTGCTTACGATAACTGGTGTATGACCTATATAGCTATTGACAAATGTACTAAGAAAATAAGTCACTTTGGATAAATGCTGTAAATGTCTGCTCTAGAAAATAGATTAATAGATTAATACAACTAGCAAAACAAAATGGCAGCAGAGCTAACACTCTCCAAATGGTCATGCACAAAACCATACAGACTCATATCCTGCAAATAAACATGACTCACACACACACACACACGCTCACAGTTAGAGATGGAGCCATCCGCTGGCCTCTGGTTTTATTCTTAGACACGGCTGTAATGTGACACAGCCCGTCAACGAGGGAGACAGTTGGAGCCTTGCTAATGTTTAAACTCTATCTGAACCTTTAAGACAATGGCGAAAACAGACATGATAGCCCTCTTCCCCAGCTGCGCAGTTACACACAGACGCGCACAACCACACCACACCCACACACATACCCACAGTTTTCTGACAGATCTACTCAGCTGGCTGTGAACGGGCCCTATCAACACAACTATGACAGCGCTGTGTCTAGAGTGTGTGTGTCTCTATTATGTGAGTGCGTGTGTGTGTGTGTGTGTCCGTCCCGTCGAGGGTGACAGCTCAGAGTGTCTCGCGTCGCGGTGATAAATGAAGACAGAGAGCTCAGAGACAGACTGTTCAGTGACTTTGAATAAAGGAGTAGTTAGAGATGGCCCTGTGTGAATGTAAAACAAAAGCAGTGGTGCTGTGCTTCACTACCCCCCACCCGCCCCCAGACAGCAAGCTTTTCACCCACATATTAGCTCAGCAGTTAACCCCACTACACCCCCCAAGACTAATACCTTCGGCACTAATAGCAATTCCAATAAGAACACTGAGAAGAGATTGACAGCCAAGAAGATACAGTGTTCTTTCCCCCCCAGTGAATGGGTTTAAGATCAAGTGTAGTACTGTACAGCCCATCAATGAGATTACCTATCCTATCACAAGGTTGCTGAAGGAAGTAATCTGGTTAAAATAGCCTTAGGCAAACACCACGGACATATACCTTAGTTCCCCAGTTCTTGGCTTTGCTGGAGATTTTTCATATCAATAAACTGGCGGAGCAGAGATAACGCGGGCTTTCATTCTTTTCTCTCTCTCTTCTACAGCAGAGTGTGACGATCAGCACACGTTTGCATAAAAGGACAATCTAATAAGGAAAATTATTTGGTGCGGTCAAAACCTAGAAAGACGTGTGATTGTGGGCCAATGTTGAAGGCCATAAACTGTAAATAACATTTGTAGATGGCTACCGTTTGTGGAGCCATAAACTCTCCACCGTCCCTCCGGCCACGCTGCTCTTACTGAATTAAACTGTCAAATACAGTACTGGGGGAGGCATACTTGTTGGCTCCGGATGGGCTGACTCAATGTGAATTTGCGAGCACTCGAGTGTGTGTGTGTGTATTGGAGGAAAGAAAATTAATTTGTTCAGTGAATCAATGTAGATAAGTTCCTCTGCTTCGGGAAAACAAAGAGCAAATCCCAGGGTCCTTATTACAGCAGAGGAAAAACACACCAGCGCAGAGACAGCTCCTCAAGTGACTGGGGAAAGGATGGCTTCACAGAGGTGGTGGTGGAGTGGGAGATTGGGAGAAACCATAAGAGCAAGATGAGAAACTGAGAAGACAAAGACGGGACAGAAACACAGAAAATATCTGGAAGGACCACAGGAATAGGTGGGGTGAAAAAAAAGCACTGTGACAGAGATAAAGGGAAATAACAGGAACAGAAAGGGTTGAGGGAAGTGAGGCTGAGCCATGAAAAGGAATCAGTGTGTAATGTGGAGAAAGGGACCCTGGCTATACTGCGATTGTCAGACTGAAACCTTCCAACAAGAGAAGTTCAAGCGATCCTGCCTGTTCTGCCTGCCTGGCGTAATTTTTTTTCTCTCGCCGCTTTCCCTCCCAGCACTTGAATACGGTGCATGTTGAAGGTTTACTGTGAAGTCACCCTGCGGGGGTAAAGTCTTCTCTAGCGTGAAATGGGGAGCTTTAACGAAGTCTTTGATTCACGGCAGCTACATTTACAGTGGTTCCAAGTTAAAAGGGTGATATAGTATCATATCAAACAGGGGGTCTCACAACTTTGAGAATGTTAAAGCCAGGAAGGACACTCACGGAAGAACGTGTGAAATAGAATTCAGAATGAAATCGGCAGGAAAATGTGTGGGTTTACACAGAAGAGAAAAAAAAAGAAACATTGATTTGGAAATAAAACACACAAAGCCCACAGAAAAAAACAGAACAGCATAGCAAATGCAACACATTCACAAAGACCTGTCAATAGTTTGTGAACTCTAATCCAATGAGAACAGACTCTGGCCTGAGGTGTGGAGTAAAGAGCAATACCCCCCCTTTCCCTCCTCTCTGTATGTACGCAAGCCTGTCGCCCCCTGCAGTTTGCCCTACAACCCATGACATAATGTTCTCCGAGAGTCGATCCAATACCCTGAGCTTTGGCACGCCCCCTCCCACAGCCAGGTGCGTGGTTGCCCGTCATAGCATAGCATTTTATTTGTTTATTTATAGTTTTGATATCAATATATTTGGGGGGACATTTTGAGTCCTTGGTTACAATGTGCTATATGAAGTCTGTCTTCAGGTCTTCAGGTCTCCTGTCTCACTGTTGTGGCAGAGAACGCAGGAGAAGGCACAACAACCCTCGTCTTTTACGCAAAGTAACAAGGGTCGGCACTTCTTTTCTGCTTGATAGTTAGATGCAATATTCATCCCCAAGTACACCTTAATAGTCTGTTGGTATTATTCTGCAAAACTGTTTTTACGAGAGGCGTGAAAACAGTTTGGATTTTCAGGAGAAACAGCGGTCTTACGATCACAAAAGAAACATTGTTGTACAATTACATGAATAGCACGAGGGGGCGACGAGAGACTTCAATAGGACAATAACAATCAGATCTCCAGTGGTTACTCATTCCAACTGCAGGTAAATAAAGGAGTTCACTATATCAACAGGGGAAAAAAATATGCCGCGCACAGGATGAATGGAATGATGGGGGGGAAAATCAAGCATCTACAAAAGAGCCCTCAAAGTGTTGTCTAGCGTAAAATGGGGAGCTTTAAAGAAGTCTTTGATTCGCGGCAGCTACAGTGGTTCCAAGTTAAAGGGTGGATATAGTATTATATCAAACAGGGGGTCTCACAACTTGTGGACAATTTGGGGTATTAACATTTCTTTGGCACTTAATGATAAGATAATTCATCACTCTGTTGAGTTTTGCTGAATTTTGTCATTCTAACACCACAGATCTTTAAAGCAAACCTACTGAGGAAAAGTCATGGTGAAACCCTTGCTTTGAATATTTAAAGATATCCCATAGAATTTATTCTTAAAAAGGGAAAAGGGTGCCACTAAAAATAAAGATAGATTTATTGTAATGCGGAGAGTAGTTAATGGATTTTATTATAGCCATGATACAAGGCGGTTAAAAAGCCGACCTCAAGAAACTTTCCAAAGTCCTGCATTCATTCATGCAACATCGATGAACGTTTCGGCTTTAAGTTTTACTTTGTGCCGCCTTCTCCATAAATGGAAAAGGTTCCAGTGCTACAGAGGCATGACACAACTCGATGTTCAAAGAGGTTAACTTGAAAGTTTTGAGTGGTAGACAAAATCTGAATACTTCAGTGGGTCTTAAGGTCATCTGGAGGTCATACACTCAAGAATGAATGATGAAGAGCAGCTGCATATCAAACACATGTCAAGACATCCAACAGATGACCTCTGTATCTTGTCAAGGAATATGTTGACTCTCTAACCTTGCTAATGGATTTATCATCTTCTGGGAGCAGAAAAAACACTGGTATATTTAATTATTAAATTTTTCAAAGATGACAGAGAAAGGCAAAGGTTGACATAGTCAACCCTTTCAACCCATATATGAATTGGTTTCATGTTAAAATCGTATCACCGACCAAATAAAACCTCCTCCCTTTGTTTGATAGCTCTCACTGACCTCAGTGTCTGTCTAACATAACACTAACAATTTTGTAAAGTAAATGATGTGCAAAAGCCATCTGTTAATCTTCAACCAGCTTGATGATGTTAAGTGATTGGATAGGTGTGATTTGGCCAATTCAGGGGAATTAACTCTAAAGTAAAAAAAATTAAAAATAAACTTGATTTACCTAGGTTTGCCGTTCTGCCCCCTTAAACTCTCTCCTCTCTTATTGCGGGGCTGTGTTAATTGGTTCTTATGGTGCCATTGATTATCATCAAGTCTTCAGGGACTCAAACCTGCAACACGTTCCCACTTTCAATAAGTCGCTCTTATCTATTTGATCTATCTGATCTATTTTCTTTCTTACCCCCAGTATGGATAATATTCTATTAAACATAAAAAAAATTCTATATAATCCTCATTAGCATTGGACAAGTTGAATATGAACACAAGGGTAACTGTTCTCACATGTCACAAAGCTGATGTCACCATTCTAAGATACAGTAGGCCTATGTGTGCTAAAACAGGGAAAAGGCGCATGTGCATGTATCTCAGATGTAACTTTAAGAACAACACACCCAAGTGCATTTGCCATTTATACATCGTGGGCGCTGGACGGGAAAATGACAACTGCGTCAGTCTGAAACTAGCAGAGACACTTGCGTCGCGGTTTGCACCGCTTGGCGCTGGGTGCAGGATAGGGCCCTCAGAGTGTGAGCCACATATAAGAAAGAGGCTTCATGAAAGAAGATGTTCTCTCTCACATTGACATCATTCTGGCTCTTTTTTTCTATTTAAACCAGCCTGATTCATCTTTCTCTTCACAAGACTTCTTTCTACCTGGTCCTTAATCCGATGTGTGTGTGGGGGGGCTTTAATAGTTTATGAAAGTCGTAATCCTCCCTCTGCTTTGCCATTGATCCATGTGTTAAAGGGTTTATCTCTCTCTCTCTCTCTCTCTCTCTCTTTCTCTCTTTCTCATCCAACATCTAACATCTTTTAAGAGACATATCTCTGACCAGTAGTGCAAAATATGTAGCCTACAAGATGATACACAAGCCCTTATTTGAGACAGTAAAGCTGTCTCTAAGAAGCAACTTACTGAGACACATGGTCAGCTAATGGTCAGCCTATGGTTAGCCAAGGTCAACCATTGCAAACCATAAAAACCTATTAATGCTTCTAAGAATTCAGGCATTTTCAGTAGGCCTATGAGTGTTCAGGGAGAAATAAGGGTTATACTGCACACTGTATACTGTACAATATTTCAAAATGTAAAGCCATGCTGCTGACAAAGCATACGATTTCTGTGTTAAAACACATTACCGCAAGTACTTTTACATCATTTGTAGAGGAAAAAAAAGTTTTACTACAACCTCCATTGATGCAGGTGAATTTTAAAAGACTAAAGTTTCTCTCCGTTATCCTGAATTACAATAACAATATGCTTCACAAGCAGTAAACCGTGAAGCTCAGCACCCATAGAGTGACTGTGGCGCTAACATGGCTGCCAATCAAGAGACCACCAGTGTCTGTGTGTGGCTGGCAGAGACTCATAGCCAATGGGCAACTGTGTGTTTACTGCTGGGTCTCCCAGGGCAACACATACTGGGCTGGAGGGGCAAGACGATCAGTCTCTCTCTCTCTCACACACACAAAAACAGCCACCTCTGTAAGGAGAATGAATCACAGCGGCGTAGATTAATTCCTGCTGGCTGCTACAGCACAAAACATCCACGGGTCAAACACTGTGCCCAGACAGACTGAGACAGTGTTGTCAATCAGGAGGCCTTTTGCGTACTCTCGCATATGAAGTCTAAACAGCTAATACCCCTCTGACTACCCTTATGTGTGTGTTTATGTGTTGGGCCAGAGGGAGGGGTACCGTACTGAACGTTCACGGCCTGCCTGGCCAAGAATATTAGAACGGTAGTAATAATGTGCATAGATAAATTATCTGTCATCATGGGTTATGCTTTAGGGTCAAGCCCAATCTGTAGTGTCTTCACAACCATGGCTATGTTGTTAGCCCACAAGAACATGAGCATGGTGCCTTAACAACAATTTATTTAACATTTAGTAGTAATAGTAGTAATAGTAATTCTTCTACAACCTTCTACCATCCCACAGATGCTCCGCATCCAGAACGCTGTAATATTGGCAAGACCACATCCTAGAACGGAACGGAAACCCGACAAATATAGACTTCTACGGTGCTCATGGTAGCATAGAACTCTTTATTTAGCTTCCACAAATTAAAGTGACGCGTTGTCGGTTGACTATTTATATCATCTATTTGTTTTACATGTTTACACTCTCAACCACGAACATAGGTATAACTCCATTTCTATGAAGGCTATGTCTACAATTAACGAAGAAGGGACTGAGGCCTTTCACCCACCATTTCGGGACTGCAGAGTCTGTTCCCTGCGGCACCAACACAACAGTTAGCGGCGCAAGACTGCTAGCACCACCTGCTAACAGATGTATTGATCAGAGCGACACTGCAGTGGAAGACAGCACACGGGCAACGTAATTACCTGTAGGCTTGGCCCTCAAGGGAGGTGTGTGTGTGTGAGCGAGCTTGTTGGGAGGCTGAGTTTAATTGAATGTGGACCGCTTGCTACAGTACATTCACCTATAGAGAACTAATGCTGCACTAATGTCTCACTCCCGGGCTGTATTCCAGGCTAGTAATTACCAGGCGCCTGTCTCCAAGGATACCAGCGAATAAAGTGGGAGGCACAGGGCTCTATAACATAAATGTGAATCCATATAAAGCAATCTTTGATGAATGCTTCCTAGATGCAATATTAATTATGCACAATACAAAGATAAACAGCATCAGGTCATTTATCAGAATGGTTCATACCTTGACAAAAGGCACATTCTGAACATGCCATTAAAGGCCATAGTAAATATGTACAGATTTAAGCAAGTTTAAAGAATCTGCCAAAGAGTAAAGGAGTCAATGTGTGTGTATGTACTGTATATACATACGCACACACCCTGTATGTACTGTATGTATGTATGTATGCATGTACACAGTATCTCACAAAAGTGAGTACACCCCTCACATTTTTGAGAATATTTGATTACATCTTTTCATGTGACAACACTGAAGAAATGACACTTTGCTACAATGTAAAGTAGTGAGTGTACATCTTGTATAACAGTGTAAATTTGCTGTCCCCTCAAAATAACTCAACACAGCCATTAATGTCTAAACCGCTGGCAACAAAAGTGAGTACACCCCTAAGTGAGGGTGCGCTCCTCCACTTTCAGTTTGAGGATGCCCCACAGATGCTCAATAGGGTTTAGGTCTGGAGACATACATACACACACACATATATACACACACCAACTATATGTGTGTGTACAAATGTGTATATATATATATACACCAACTATATGTGTGTGTACAAATGTGTGTATATATATATATATACACACACACACACACACATATATATATACATATACATACACATACATACATACATACACACACACCCCCACTACTGTATAAAGTACATACAGTATATAGTACAAGTATATACTTATACTGTACATAGGTATACTGTATATTTACATATTCTATTATCCTATTACATTTTGCTGCATATATTGTAGCAGTCTTTTCCCATGGTGCTGCAAAGTAAGTTTCCAATATGAGAGAAGAGAGAAGCAGCACAGAATCACTCTGACAGTGTGAAAGCATTGGAAAAAAAATGTGCCTAGCCAGTGAAACCACCTTCCAGTTAGCAAAACAACACACAGCCTGTGGCCGGTGTGTGTGTGTGTGTGAGAGAGAGAGAGAGTGTGTATGTGTCTTGCCCACCAGTAACGAAGCATATAGTAACATGCCGGTCCATTGTCACCAGCTATCAAGGAAAGCAGGTTGATGTAGGTCTACATCAACATGACAGTGGCGGCATCTGTTGGGATGGCAAACCACACACACACACAGACAGACATGTGCGTGCACGCACACACACACACACACACACACACACCTCTCAGGCACGTTTGAGGCTCATTGGCCATATAGTATAACCTTTTGGTTGACGCCTGACTGTCTCGTCTTGTCTCATCTCGACCACATCCGCCCAGCCTCACGCTGGCGCTGACACGTGTCTGTCTCGTCGCGTACCTTAGCACCACTGGCGGCTATATCTGGTGTTTAGCGAGGAACCGGCACAGAGGGAGGGAACTCTTTAAAAGGGACTGTCCAAAATTGTGCTGGGGTGAAATAAAAAAGGGGCAACTGTGGGGCACTTGTCTCTACTCCTCCCCCCAGGAGGAGGAGGTAGATAGCGTCAAATATAGCGTCAACCTCTCCCCTTAAGGCCATGCGCACAGTTTGTTATTCAAACACACACTGAGACGGGAGGGACTTTAGGATTCTGCAGGGGGGGGTATAATTGAGTAGTGGAAATTTAATGCAACCTCTTGAGTACAAAAAAAAGACAACTGAAAAAACAAGTTGAAGAGAGAACAGCAGGTATAACAAAGAGAACGTTGGTGAATAACTGTTTATTTGTGTGTTCTATATCATTCTCTTGTGGGAGCTTACTATAAAAGCTGCCATATCAACACTAGAGCTTTGTTCAGTGGGCTTAATAGCATATTAGAAGGGCTCTGTTATTATCTCTTTATCCCTCTCTGCCTCTCTATAATCGCCCATCACATACACACAAACTCGGCTTGCACAACTAAAAAGTAGGTTCATCGCTAATGCCTCAAAGGTTCCCTGACATGCAACGCAAAGCCAAAGGGCCTTACGGGAGGGAGCAGGACGGTTTAGTGGTCCGGGCTCCCAGCTGGAAGGTCAAGGGTTCAAGCCCTACCTATAAGCATGCTTAAGCAAGATGCCTGAGCTCTACCTGCTTGTAATTGTACTCATTATAGGTCAAAGGTACAGTACTGTGTATTACTTTTGGGCTTAAATGCAGACATTTGCCTTTCTCTGATCTTGAATAGTGGAATAAAATATAGAAATTAATATATTTCCATTCTCGTTTAAAATGTAAATATACCATGTAAATTGTATACCTTAAATTAAACTCTACAATAACCTTTAATAAACCGCAATAACTTACAATACATACTACCAGAAGAGATCAAAAAGATAGAGGTCGGTTTACAGGT
Organism: Percopsis omiscomaycus; assembly: GCA_027575585.1. Taxonomy (NCBI): domain Eukaryota; kingdom Metazoa; phylum Chordata; class Actinopteri; order Percopsiformes; family Percopsidae; genus Percopsis; species Percopsis omiscomaycus. Next base: position 1,251 of record JAODLI010035461.1, on the reverse strand, counting down.
GCATTAGCAGTATGTTTTTGAGAAACAACAGAAGTTAGTTTAGTAAGAATCACGTGCCGCGAACAAGAGATTTTTTTATGCCCAAAGATTTGAGGACTCAATATTGAGAATGTTGAAAGGCAAAGGTTTAACAACAGCTCAATACCTTTACTGTGCATGGAAAAGGGAATTTTATAATAAATCTGTTTTTGTTCCCCTGCCAAGGTGTGTGGTACAATGTACCAGATGTAATTTCTGAAGTTTTCATTGAAGTTCATACTTTTCACCCAAAAAAATGCTCCCTTCCAAAACTTCAAATTGAAGTCCAGCGCATAATTGACGTGTGGACCGATGACCTGTTTGAGCGAATAGACATTCCGTCAAACTGACAAGAAGGTAATATAAAGGACTTGACACATGTCACAGTAGCACCACAGCCACTGGAGCCTGTTTGGATTAGCCTTGGCATTTGACCTTAAACAAAACCTCTCCCCCGATCTCTCTTAAAGGGGAATTCAAGTCAAGAACTGTAATGCAATGTGTAGTAAATCTTAGAGGACTGTAATGCGATATGTGGTAGCATACAATACATGTCACAAATACATCACTGAAGAAATTGCTAAGCTAACCTACAATGCACTTTGACTATACCTTGCCGACCTACTAGCAAATCCCCAGCTATAAAACAGTTATGGTCCAAACTAAAACTACCATATTGGGACCCCAGCCTATGAGGTTATATATATATATATATATATGGTGGGGAATTTGGACATGGTGAATTATGGACTGCATGGCTGGAACAATCTATGGGATTTATACTAGTCTTGTAGGCAAGACAGTAATCTCTTTCTTAAAATTTCCCTTATTGAGTGGCAAAATATGCACAACTCTTGCCTGTGCTTGCCTGTCGTGAGATAGTGTGGGTCGCGGATGTGTTCTTGGCTCCGTCAAAAATTCTAACTTTTTGTTATTACTTTACCGAACTGCCAATGGTGCGCATTTATTTTGAAAGGTGTATAGGTGTTTTGAACAGTGCATATACACATTGTGTATTACTACACAAATAGTTTTGTGAAATTATAATGGTTCAGAAATTTAAATATTTTTGAGTCGTGACTTAATGGCCAAGCTCCAATGTGGGTCCTGAGGTTAGACCAGTTGAGAACCAACTGTTCAAGTTGGTTCTCCCCCCCCCCCCCAGCCTGCTAAATTCATTGTCTTTAGTGTTTTCCTCCCACAAGCCCTAGCGGCCACACCTCCAGCCAATGA
>JAODLI010035451.1:0-18824 GCA_027575585.1 Percopsis omiscomaycus | reverse complement strand
TAAAAAAGTTTGAAATATCCAATAAATTTCGTTCCACTTCATAATTTTGTCCCACTTGTTGTTGATTCTTCACAAAAAATTACAGTTTTATATCTTTATGTTTGATGCCTGAAATGTGGCAAAAGGTCGAAAAGTTCAAGGGGGCCGAATACTTTCGCAAGGCACTGTATTTTACTTACTCTTATGCATTTATCTAAACAGACATTATTTATAGATTAGGCTCATATAGAATGCCCACTCAGAAATAAGAGCTACTGGCATGGTCTATTTCTATATATTTGAGCAAAATACATCTTTTTAGGGAAAATATTTAAACGGTAAAGTCAGAAAGGGTAACATTTTGGATGCCAGTCCATATTGAAGTACAGAACAATAGCCTGAGTGCCGAGCATTTCAATATTGTATGTATTCATAATGTGAACAAGCGTTGAAATTTCACCTCATCAAACACTGATTTGAGAAATTATTTGACAATAAGCACAAACATAATAAAGGACAATACATTTTTATGAAAAATATTGACATAGACCATTATGCAATAGACTTTCAAACAATTTCTTTTTTGTGTGACATATCTAAATGCAATCTGAATTTCATATCATTCATATGAAAACAGCATTTCTCTTATTGAAGTGCCTGATTTGTCATCTCCAGGATTCTTCTGACATGCATTGCATGTCTTTCCAGTTATTCTATCCATCTACTATTGCAGAGTGCTGGAGTTGTGGGTAAGCTTGTTGTAAATACTGCTCTGTCAACTAAACAAGCCTGTACAGTATTGTTTATGTGAACACATTACAGTAAAATGACCAAGGCATAACCCACAATAATATCAACAATATTATTAATAATAACTATAATAACATATAATACTGATCTGTTCAGGTATTCGTGCTTACGAACAGTTGGGACTCCGTGCTTTTGGACATCCAGGAAAGATATTAGCCGCTGTCATCATAACTCTTCATAACATCGGTGGTAGGTTCATCTTATTGGAATTCGGTATTGTATATACACCAATGAGCCAAAACATTATGTACACTCACAGTTGAAGTGAATAACGTTGCTTGTCTCATAATAACGGCGCATGTCAGGGTCTGGGATATATTAGAGGGAAAGCAAACAGTCAGTTCTCGTAGAAAGCATGTTGGATGCGGGAGAAATGGGCAGGCGTAAAGACCTGAGGGACATTGACAAGGGCCAAATGTGGTTACAGCCAGACTGGTACCCAGCGATAGTGGTCCAGGAAGTCCTAAACCATGAACCAGCAACAGGGTGTTGGGCGCCTAAGGCTCACCGATGGCTCTCTGTGCGAGGGCAACGAGTCAACAGAAAGGCTACTGCGGAAGAATTTGCATTGATGAATACTGTGTAATCTAGGCCTACTGAAATGTTGTGGTGGAAATGTAATGAAATTTGTTGTGTATACAACTCATCCACTGCCGATAAATTTGAAGTGGCTGAAAGAGCATACAAAATGCTGCTAATAGCCAAATGCAATGATTAGGTTAGCAAGCAAGCTCGCTACTGCCTGTCTGTCAAGTGGAAAGCAAGACACGCATACTGAGCCAACAAGTTGGCTTCATCAAAGTGTATGATGTCAGAGATTAGGGCAAATAAACAGGGACATTCGCCGTATGATGCATTTTCTACTGTTTTGTGCATGTTATCATGTTCATTTAAATTTCAATGCATTTTGTTTTATTGACCACAATGAAGAGGAACTTTTGATTGATTTGGGAAAAAGGACAGGGACAGGACAGGACAGAGGAAAAAGGACAGGACAGAGGAAAAGGGTGTCAGGCGGAGTGTAGTGTGGTGACCCAAACGCAGAACAGAGTGCGGGGAGGCAGGCAGTGGTGTTCAGGGTTTTAATGAAAATAATCCTCAGCAGGGGTAAACAGAAAAACAGAAAAGGTCCAACTAAAATACAAGGCCCAAGGCCAGGGAGCAAACAAAACAGAAAAGGTCCATTAACAAAAACTTACACACGGCAAGGCAAGGCAAGGCAAGGCAAGGCAGGCGAACCGAGACATACGGGAAGACGAACCCAAGATAACAAACGAACCAACACTGAGACAAGGGAAGACAGAGACTAAATACACCAGGGGAAACGAGACACAGGTGAGGGTGGTGAAGGCACAACGAGGGGAAGGACCAAATAAGGAAATAGGGCGGGCCGGGGAGAACACAGGGAAACAGGCAGACACACAAGGGGAACATGGAACAGACTTAGGGGAAAACAAGAAACAAGACCAGGGAACAGGCAGGGTTGTGACAAAGGGCAGTTGTTCTTCTGGTTAGTGAGAGAGGTCCAATCACTTGCTAATGATTTGATTAATAGCTATTGGCACCAGAGGTGGGAAGGCAGGGCTAGCAAAGCATTCTCTGCTGGCCTAGAGATTGTCAGATTCCGAAAATATATTTTTATAATTTAATATATATTTTCATTAATGCCAAATATATTTTACAAAGTTCGTTCCCATCAGTCTATTAACGTAATTTCATTGCTAATCTCTTCCTCAGGTGCACTGCTTCCAGTGCAGCCCCAATAAATTAGAGAGTTTATCCAATCAGATTTTCCACCTGTGCTGTCTCCGGGTGAAAAATCTATCTGGAGGCCTTCCGAGTATAGAGTGAGTCCCCTCTGCTGTTTAAGCAATGGTGACGATGTTGTTGATTGTCATATTCTTTAACCAATCAGTTTGCCATGTTAGGCGTATTCTTTGACACGCTTGGGCCTTCTAGCTGGCCTAGTTACCTATATCATTTTTCGTGTGGCGTGATCCAGTAATACTAGCTAGCAAGGACCGATTTTGTTTTCAAGTAGTTTCAAGATCGTCATTTGGTGAGTCTGATTTCATAATTTGTATGGTACTATTGAATAATGTGATTAAATTGGTGTCACCTTAGGCTACATAGTTTTACGTTTAATGATGTTTGTGGTATACAGACTGCTGTCCACACGGAAGATTCTGTTTTACGTGCTTTGCACATATTTATTACACCGGGCAAGGTAACACACAGTTTGTTGGTCAAACATAATGTACACAGCACTTATACTGTATAAAGAATCACTTGGGACTTAAACCTGTCCAGTAGGCATAATGGTTTTGCTGGACTTGCTGCCTGCTTCCGTATTTCGCCTTACTGGCATCTCGGCTACTGGCATCTCATCTCGAGCTGCTCTCTAGCTCTGCTTAAAAGGGAGACAGGTGATTAATAAAAGTAAAAACACCTGGCTGCTCCCAATCCCTGGGATCCCTGTGAACCACACCTCTCCACAGTCCCTCCCACACACAGACAGAGCTAAACTACGGCCACACCCCCACAATGTTAATACGCACATATTACGCTCATATCAAACAATAGCCTAGTATCGTATTTTGGTCTTTGATTTTAGACTGAAATGTGTTGGTTGCTAGTGCTGCCGGCTCTGTTTGGTGAGAGTGTTGGCTTGTCGGATTTAGAGGCAATGTCTGCTTGTTTGTGATGACCTAGGCCTGTTACGAGCGTTTTGATATTGATATTGATACAATGAGACTGCTGCCAGGGAGGAGCACTTCCTGGCAGTCCAAGAGAAATTATTAAACAAATAATACTACTAATACTGTTATTGTTTTTAACTAATTATTGTCTGTTGTTCTTGCTACTCTAGATCTTTAGTCAATCACAAATAATAAACAAATTTATACATTAATGTTCTAATTAAGCAAAATTATTTAATGAGAATAGTCATCGGTTCTGAGCACATACGGCAACTTTTGTGTTACTTGTGTTACGTATTATGGAAGGACCAGTGTCAGGATCACGGTCAGCCACTGATTGCCACCACCTTTATGACAAGTGACTTTGAATACTTTGAGTTCCCAGACTGCATATGCCAAGTGTACCTGGAAACAAATCATGATGTTGTTTCCAGGTTATAATTGATGATTGATTTATTTCCTCAATAATGTATCATTATGTGTGCATGATTTCACATCCATCATAGGAATACAATGAACAAATACAATTAATACAAGATGCATGTTTTATTTGGGTTGCCTATACCTACACATATTCCATAAACTTTCGAAGACAAATGCATTTTTCTCTTCCACAGCTATGTCCAGTTACCTTTTCATTGTGAAATCTGAGTTGCCCCTAGTCATCCAAGCCTTTCTTGGTCAGACATCAAACTCTGGGTAGGTATCCTAACACCACCCAGGTCAATATTTAACAAAAATAGAATGAATTGGAATTATATATATATATATATATCCTTCTATCCTATTTATCTTCAAATAGGATAGAAGTTAGATCTTGCCAGTCACAGGTTATCAGCAGCATGCAAACACATTGAATGGCGTTTACAAATTTATTAGCTAGCCATTGTCCAACAGGATGTCAGCATAATGTTATATATATATGTGTGTGTGTGTGTGTGTGTGTGTGTGTGTGTGTGTGTGTGTGTGTGTGTGTGTGTGTGTGTGTGTGTATTTGAAAATTGTATTGCACAATTAAATCCTGCATTATTATGTAATTTTCTATTGTTCTACAATCCTAGTTGCCTGGGCGATATAATGTGCTATGTTATTTACTTTGCTACTCTTATGCTATCTTTTAATGCTTCTTATGTTATTTCAGGTACATTAGTTACACGTTACATATAATGTAATATTACTACATTATATATTACTAATTGGTGTATTCTAGGGATTGGTTCATGAACGGGAATTACCTTATCATCATTGTCAGTATGTGCGTCATCCTCCCCTTGGCTCTGATGAAACATCTGGGTAAGTCACTGACCTCACCCCGAATGAACCCTGTAAATAGTTGTTTGTCTTTTATTTAACTTTCCAATTCAGAAATTCAGGAAACCAAAACTTTTTACATCTACTTTGTTAGCAGCTAATTTTAAGTGTTATAATATCTTACAAATGGGTTTAAAATTTAGCTTGCTGAGCTTACTGATTTGAGAAAATATGATCTTCTAAAAGTGCAATACAATCTTGTTTGAAAAGTGACAACTTCTCTAAAAGGACTACAAATTAATTAATTATTATTTTGATAAGATTATTTTTTTTAAACACCTAGATCATGTATATTTTTGAGATAATTTAGAAATGATGAATGATGAACACTAGGAATAAAACAAAGTGTAGGGTTTATAATATACATTAGCTGTTTTGTAATAATAATAATGATTATACAAATGCATTTGAAAACACCCAAGGACACTGTACAGACAAGCAGTAAACACAAAGATGTGTTCTTATTAACTTCAAGTTGAATAGGAAAAAATCGTATAAAAATGGACACAATACAAATGCAACTTTTTTAGTTTTACTGTTTCACCTGTACAGTACTTGTATTTTCTCTTTCTAGCAAGGTGTAGTTTTGTCAATGTTTACTACTCTAGTAACTCTTTCAGACAGATAAACTGCATACTTCCTGTTTGCCAGTATATATTCCAACACTGTACTATCCAGTATGTAGGCACTCCTATCGGCAAATCCAATGGGTGTCATGTTATGCTCCTGATTTCACTGGGCATGGGTAAAACAATTCCATTGCTAATAGCTAATAAGTCTGTAAGATGTTTCTGTAAATGTTGATCTAATAGTATTTGGGTAATGTAGAACAATAGTGATATTATGTCTAGCCTGCTTTTTCTTCATTAAATGTATGCATCTGCTGGTCAAGCTTTGACGGTGAGAATTGCTTCATTGCGTTTAACAGGGTATCTTGGTTATACCAGTGGCTTCTCCCTCTCTTGTATGGTGTTCTTCCTGTCTGCGGTGAGTCTGTGTCACAGCACCACATGTAGTACTGTATCTTCAATTCTCCCCTATCCCAACCTTTATCATTCTTTACAAAAGGTTATCTACAAGAAGTTTAACATCGCCTGCCCTCTGCAACCTTTTGGCAACTACTCTACTACTATTAACCACACCTTTCCGGAGGATGTGTGCACAGCCAAATACTTCACCATCAACCAAGAGGTCAGAGACTTTATTGCTAAACCAGAAAACAAAAATCAACGATCACATACATATATATTGTTAATTTATTGTAATTCCTGGATAGTAGTCTAAAATATTTTGTGACCACATATGGTTAGAAGCTATTTGTGTTGGGGGTGTAGTCATTTGGACTGTATTGCTTCATGCATCATATTACATACAGCAGCCAGTTAGTCCATGTGTAAATAAAGTATGACCTGACCTCACATGCACTGCTTTGCCTCTTGCCTGAGTTTCAGACGGCGTATACCATCCCTATTTTGGCATTCGCCTTTGTGTGCCACCCTGAAGTGTTGCCAATTTACACTGAACTGTACAAGTAAGATGCAAAATTACAGTCTATAACATGAACACATAATGCCATAACATCACTGTTGGGCTTCCAAGATAAGAACCCGAATCCCGGTGTAAAAATGATTTGTTGTTATATTTATAATCTTTATTTATATTTATTATTTATATTTATTTATATTTATAATTTATAATTTATAATCTACCATCATTGTTGTCTTAAAATGTATTCAATGCTACATGACCATCCGAGCTGAATAAATATGACATTTTATTTCAGCTGATTATAAGAGAGTTATGGCAACAAAATAATATATCTATATAATATATTTACAATTACAGGCCTTTACTCATATAGGCTCTTAAATGCTCATAACCATACATAAAGTAGCTATAGGAATAGCTTTCTATATCAACATAAAAGCTCATATAGAATTGCCAAAAACCATAGAATTTAGCTTTTAATAATTTATTTATTTAGGGGCATTGCACATTGGAAACAAAAAGCCCAAATATTGATCTAAAATGCTAAAACGATTTTGACAAAAGGCTAAATCTTTTTTTAAATGTTAACCAAGCTGTTTTCTTCCCAAACTAAAGCCCGACCAAGAAGAGGATGCAGAATATTGGGAATATCTCCATTCTCTCTATGTTCATAATGTACCTGTTTACAGCCATCTTCGGCTATCTGACCTTCTATGGTAAAACCAATAAACATCAGTCCAGTAAAAGTTTCATCCAACTGTCATACCAGCTGATTTTGATGACAGTTTGATGACAATTGTGTGTGTATTTAGCAAACACTGAAGCGGAACTGCTGCACACCTACAGCATCGTGGACCCCTTGGACACACTGATCCTGTGTGTGCGTCTGGCTGTGTTGGTGGCAGTCACTCTTACTGTTCCAGTGGTCCTGTTTCCTGTAAGAGCCAACCGCATATGTGATTCAGCCAGGACACCTAAAAAATACTGTAGTTACCATGGCTACCATAGTTTGTTAACATCAAAAACATCAATAAGTCTTGTTGTCGGTTGCCAGCCCCACTTTCTATTTGGTGTTTCCTTATGCAGCACCTGTAGTGCTAACAGTAGCTTTACTGAAGTCTTAGAGGTTCACTTTTTTCCAATCCAGACCATACACCATGTAAATCTCCGTTTTCAAAATCAAAGTTTAGTCAAACATAGATAGAAAGCATCGTTTGAGACTATTTCATTTTGGTAAGACACATAAAGACTGCAATCCAAATTTCCTAATTTTCAAAGGAAAATTTGCAAGGATCTTTGAAAGTTTAAAAAGTTGCCCATTGGACTGCATTATAAGCCCAGTGAGAAGTATCAGCAGTCGTACATTTCCCAATATTAAAGGCATAAGTGAGGTTATACTACGGACCATCATACATTTTGTGTAACAACATACTTGGCTAAGTCTGGGTTGAAAAATAAATGAACCTATCCTTTAATTAAGCCATTTTTAATATACAGTGGCACTGGCATGGTTCTTGTTATTGTATTTTAATGTAAGGGAAAATTCTTGCATCAACATGATATAATCAATGGTATTGGTATGTTCTATGGTATCCCTAATGTTCTATGTCTTGATTAGATTCGACGGGCACTTCTCCAGCTGCTGTTCCCAGAGAAACCTTTTCACTGGGTGCGTCACATCTCCATTGCCCTCTGCCTGCTATTCTGTGTCAATCTCCTGGTCATCCTTGTTCCCAACATTCGAGACATCTTTGGCATTATTGGTACGACTCCTGAAAAAAACACTACATTTTGTACACACCATTTCTGTATTCAGGATCCAGGGGTAGTGTTACACATGAGACAAATAATAGTTAGCTGTCTTTGTATTGTAGTTCCAACATCATTGCTGGAGGGCAAAACAAGGAAGGTAGTAGAGGAAGTTATCAATAACAACATGCTTCATTTGTATGTTGACATAACACAGATAAAATAAAATTAGGCAAAGGGACCATACAAGCACATTTGTTCACAATAACAGTTTGTGACACTACCTGCTGATTGCATTGGTCAATAACATATTGACCAATTGGACTCTGGACTCTCTATTTGTTCTGACTTGGTTTTCTACATTCAGACTTGAAACTTGACACTAATAACAAGGATTTTGAAAAAAATAATTTGATATTATATCTATGCTGTATATACTGTATGTTATATAGTATCATGTAAATGTAGCAGTGTATTTTGAAAAAAAACCCAGCACTATAGTATTCAAACACAGGCTGTTGCAGTTGAATGTTGCTATTGACTGAATAGCAAAATGCCTACATAGCCAGCAAGCCTTTGTCATGGAGTAACCTAGCTGGGCTCACACCCTCAACTATCCCCCTTCTCTTCCCAAACTTTGTGCCAAATTGCAAATCTAATTTGTAAGGTGGGCAGGTAGAGCTGATACAAACAGCAGCAGTGGGCTGCTCTTTAAGTTAATTGCAGTTCCAGTAAAATGCTTTTTTCACATTGAAGTAAATTTAGTTAAAAGTTATAGGAATAATTATAAACACATTGGTCAAAATTAACATAACTTACTTTAAAATGTTATTTAAATTAATCTAAGGTCAACAGCTGCATTTTGTTGATTGTGTTCAATCACTAATCATTTTAAATAGATTTACGCAGCTGTAAAGTGAACTTTAAGCCCTTACAGACAACATCTTTTGTTGAAATGTAATCAAATTAGTTAGAAAACACATCTATATGTAGTTACAAAAGTAACTATATTTTATATAGCTTTATTGAAAAATAAGGCTGGATTTTGTATCGCTAATCTAAAAAATCAGTATTTTACATTTTTAGGAGTAATCCGACCTGAGTACATATAATCAGTGTTGGAGTCGTTACTCAAAAAAGTAATGTATTACACATTACTCACGTAATTGCCAGTTACCAATATAAAACCTTACATACTGTACTGTATGCTCACATATCAGCACAAATCCCTATCCTAATAAGGAGTACATACACAAGATCTTTCTTTTATGCTTTAAAAAAAAAAATACCACAAAGCCGATAGCAAAGTCTGTCAAAACCAGCCCAAAGAGCACTTCACAGAACAATTTTGTGGCGAGAACAAGGCTCAATTGCAAGTAACCACATAATTGTTTCATTAGTTACTGTAATGTGATTACTTAATTTAGGAACAGTAATGCGTTACATTACCACGTTACAGACAAATGTAATGTGATACAGTAATGCGTTACTTTGTAATGCGTTACCCCCAACACTGCAAATAATGACTTATAATGACTTATAAATGATTCAATGTGAATGTGTCTCATTCTGTGTGTAAAGGTGCCACCACTGCTCCCAGTCTGATCTTCATCCTTCCTGGCCTGTTCTACTTACGTATCGTCCCCACAGAGCAAGAACCTATTAGCTCAAGGCTAAAGATCCAGGTATGCAGGTCAATCTTATAATAATTACATACACAAAAATAAGGGGTGTCTGTCTTTTAACATAACTCAAAATGACTTTTCTAGTCATCTACATATTCACGGATCTAAGGAGCAAATTTGAGACAAGGGTCGGTATTCACAAAGCATTTTATCTTACCGCTAAGAATACTCCTGAATCGCACTAAAAGTTTCTAACTAAAAGTTTTCTCCTAATTCTTATTCACAAAGCTGCAGAGACCAAATTTTACTGAAAAAGGGCAGGGTTGACCTTGTGGCTTTGGATGAGGTCGTGTTTCATGAACAATGATTGGCTGATATGGGATTGGTCTCTGTCAGTGAATTCATTATTCAAATACTGTAGAAGGAGGTATAATGCCATATTCAATTAAAGTGTCCCCAATTGAACATGAAACCAAGAATAAAATATATGCTTGTAAATATATGTGGCTTCCCACTTCTTACCAGAACCCAGGGCTGGCGATGGGGGGGCAGTTAAGCTTTGCCCACCCTATCAAAAATAATAGTAGTAGGCTTCATTCGCAGTTAGAATCCTATTTAAACAAGAAATCTACATTTAAATTATTAAAACATACATTATATAACAATAATGTGTTATGGTAAGCAACTTGTAGGAAGCCAGCAACTGGTGTTGATGAGGTCAAACAGGAATAGAATAAATATTACATCGTTCTAGGCAGGTAATGGTGTAATGGTCTCCTAACAATAACTCAATTATTGTAAAAACAGTAACACACTTACTGTACCCCAACACACTGAAACAAATAAGGCCAACATTAAAGTGCAAATACAAATATATAACAACACTAATCGCACACTGAACACAAGGAACTCTGGGAAAGGGGGCTGAGCTTAGCGCCCTCGCTATTGTTACACAAACTACTGTAAATAAATGGAGTTGAGTAACCAAACTAACATCTCTGCCTGCCCACCGCTGTTCTAAAACCATTCCTGCCAGAACCATGATGAGTGTGAAAAGCGCCTGTAATCTGCAGTCTCAGGCAAGGTCAGAGATTGCAGAATTCAAGCGACAAACAACTGCCACGGGTAATAGGACATTTTTTTTCAACTACACTAGACCACAATGCTTTATTCTCTTATTATTCAATGTATTTAGCCTATACAAAAATGAACATACATGTATATACATAAATGAACACACCTGTGGATGAAACCAAATTGAAGAAAATAATTTTTGAAAGCAAGCTTAAGGAAGACTATATTTTTCAAGACATTAATTGTTTTACCTCAGTCCCGTTGCACATCTTTTGATTTGAAATAATCAAACAAATCAAAGCCAAGTTCATAAACTAACTTTCTTTGCATTTATTTGATTCCCAATCAAGATACACTGGTAAGAATTGTATACATTGTTAATACAGACATAAAACAGTTATGAAATGCAAAATAATACTATTTTAATCATATGATAAAACATGCGATTAATCGCGATTAACTATTGAAATTCAGAGATTAATCGCGATTAAGAAAAAATTTATAGTTTGACAGCCCTAATTTATACATTAGATTCCTCAGTAAAGCAGATAATGTAATAACTCCAGCTTGACAAAACAATTCACTTGCACTACACCACCTTGGTTTTCTGAGTATTATGCGCAAACAATCATTATAAGCGACCCGTAGCTTATTGAAGCTTGCCTTTTTAAACTTGACAGTACAATATGCTCTAAAGAGGTTTATCTTGACAGTATCAGAACACCATGAGAACTTCCTGGCAAGCATGTTTGCTTGTATATATAACATGCGGCGCTGCCTATACATGTCATCATCATCTGACATTTGAGCCGTTAAGATACTTAATTTACTTAATAACCCAAATACTTAATTTTACAACAAGCTAAAAGCACTTGCCCTGACAGATTAGGGTCCTTATCCCCTTTCACTCTACAAATAATAACCAAACTCTTTTTGGCATTATATTTCACATCAAATTTAACACCATAATCAGAACATATATTCAACAACTCCTGAAACCCAGCACTGCTAGGAGAGACAACAGCCAAGTCATCAGCATACATCAAATTGTTTACTAGTGTGTTACCAATCATATCATCATCATCATCCGGTCTTACATGCTCTTAGCTGTTCAGACAGGTCATCCACATAGATCCACATACACCAAAAGGAGTGGAGAAGAGTTGAATTATACTGTTTGGTCCTCCTCTTTGGCTCAATTTCAAAAACAGCTTGTGATGATTAACTCAGTCAAAAGCCTTGGAGGCATAAAAAAACAAAACAATAAAAACAGAGGAATTTTGTCTTCTGTAGGTTTCTACCATTTCCTTTAGTGCATAATACTGTACATATATCAGTACCGTGCTTGGCCTTGAAGCCAAACTGGTTATCAGAAGTGTACAAATAAGCACACAACCTAAAAATTCTTTCCAGGACTTTTGATAATACACTAGCTAAAGCAACAGGTCTATAATCATCCACACTCCCCACCTTGCCCGCTTTATCTTTACTTAGGCACCAAAGTAACGGACAACAGAGAGTCTGGTAACAGACCATGGGTCATAAAGCCAGTAAAACAAATGGCAAGAAGAACTGCAACCTTCGGGCTGGCCCATTTCAAGTGCTCTGCCGTAATTTGATTTCATATAGAATCAAAAAGAAATTGTATATAGTTGTGAGCCATCATAAGTGATCAAATCTTTTACAATAAGTATTGTATTGCAAACAAATATACATGACAAGTAAATTAAATACAAGTGCATATATACTGTATATTTATAATATAAGTGATCCTCATTGTGCAAAAGCATGCGTGCAAGGTGTGGATATGGACTGTACTTGTACAAGTACTAGTTTACCGTTTTGTGTGTATCATTGTTTGAACTAGTGGGTATCATTTTACTGTATGGATAACATTAGGGTTTACTGTTTCTGTTGATTCTGTTGATGTTGACAGGCTGCCGGAATTCACTGAAGATGTTTGCAATGGCCATTGTTGACTTGTTTTAGGAGTAAGGAGGGGCAGGAGAGCTACTTTCTACCTTCATACATACACATTCTTTACGCTTGCAAGTCTAGCTAGTAGCCAGTAGACTTATGTTTTTGGTCATTCATATAGCTTTATAACAGAGGAATAAGCAATCTTTAACATGCTATTGCAATGGCGTGTTGTGATCTCCCACTCATTCTTACTATGAAATAAATTCAGGCTTCACTCTGCCCAGAAATTATGGACAGAAAGTCTCAAAGGTTTCAGTTTCTGACAGACCATGTTCCATATAGGCTGTAATGAATTTGAATAGGAAATGTAGCTAAATGAATAGGACATTTTGTAATTGACAAGGTTAAAAATTATTATTTTTAATTGAATCGATAATTGTGTTGTGTGTGTGCATATAATATATATAATGTATGCATGTATATGTATTCTCATGAGGGTGAATGCCCCCAGACACTTGGAAAAATTGGCCACACCACTTTTAGACAGGTGGAGCCACCCCTGCCTCGATGTCATCACAGATTATATTAACATGTACTCTTTAGGAGGAGGCTCAGCAGTGTCCTTAGACACTCAGCTAATGGCAACAGATGCACTCAAACACACACGTCATCGTTTGACAGTGCACCTGTAATGCCAGATCCTTTTAAACAAATACCGAAAAACAAATGCCACAAATCTGAGATTTCTGAGAAATTTTGCACTGCTTATAGGTTTCCTATACAAGACCAAAAACGTAGCTGAGGTCGCTCTTTTACCCCCATGGAATAAACACTGACACTGCTGCATCTGTGCCACTAGATGACAGTATAAACTCTAAGAAACACTCTTCAGGTGATTTTCGAGGCCAGGATTTACCAAAAGTTCAGTATTGCTTTGATGTTATCTAAAACAGGTCATTGCTAGAGATGCATTTACACTTTGAATACAATAATGCAGAATGCCCAAATTATTCTTGGAATGGGGCGTGTGATTATAATACCAAAGGGGTCTTTGTGTCCTCTTTGTGTCTTCAGGCTGCTTGTTTCACATCTCTTGGCTTCCTGTTTATGACCATGAGCCTGACGTTCATTGGACTTGACTGGATGAGCGGAGAGAATCACAGCGTTGGTGGCCATTAAAGCACATCCACCAACATTTCAGGGTCCCAAAAGCCGAATAGCAAGAATGCCGCACATCTGTGCCCCAGGTCTCGCCCCATCTGAATGGGAAAAAAATTCCAACTTCTACTTAGTGGCAAGAACCTCATCGTCAAAGGGGACTTTGCTAAGACTTTTTTCAATTCTTATTATAAGTATATTCTACTATCTATGGAAGCCGGCTGGAGTCTCCTGGTGATGAGCCATCCCCCCAGCATGGTATACGTCCCAGAGATTGCTAACAGGTTTTGTACCCCTATTTTGCAGGAGGAGTCAAGGAACATGTCCTGCCCATGGAAGCCCCTAAACCTCAAAATGCTATTAGCGCGAAAACACTGTGGCTGTTCAGAATTATTGCAGGTGCTTTATACTGTAAAAAGGTAATTCAAAAATGTATTTCCCTTTACACATTGTAGGCTGTTCTGTTATGTCTCATCCCTGCTTCCCCATAATCCAAGATATGTATATGAACAAGATATTTTCATATAATTGACTTGAATTAGTGTTAATTTTGCGATCCCATATCAAGAATAACCATGGACAAGAAGGAAATTATTAGACAGTACTTTAAAAGCACTGTTTTTAATGCCATGAAGTTACTTGATGCTAAATAATATTGTTTTAAATATAGGCTGTAATGGTGCGCGGTAAGTCTGTTTTATATTGCAGCACAGTGTTGATGCTACATTTTGTTTGTAACCTAACCTAAATTGGCAACGTTCAGTATATTCAAGCTATATTTTAGCTATATGGATGTAGCTTTTAACTCTGCAGGACAGTATATGGACTGGATAACAGAAGCTTTTAATAGGACTTGTATTATATTAGGTTGAAACAATCACTGTATGATGTGATTAATTAATCTACCTTCTTGACACTTGAGTGAGTAATATGGATTCATCATAATGTGTGAAGCAAATGCAACAAGTAGATACACTTCAGAAATAATTATTTCAGTATTTGCAATGACAGTCAGTTATCATCTGCTGTTTAGAACACAAGACACAAAAGAGGCTATGTCTATAGAGCATGGATCATTTATTAGTTTGAGTTAAAGCTTTTTTCAGGCAAACAAAAAGTTCAACCAGCATTACTGAAACACCCTGATGAAGACTTATACTCACTGATACAGGATGTTTGGTGTGATATACACACAAATATCAATATGGTATTGCATTTTTAATAAAGAAAATATTGTCAGTATTACTAATACATTCTTTGAATATCTTTTCTTTACAAGTTACATATAGTATTTATAGGACTGGTTGTTGAAATTCAATATTTGCCAGTTGGGTGGAAAAAACTGCTTAAGTTCATTGCTTCTTCCAATGAGGCAGAAGCAGAAATGTTGGAAATCACTGCCATGTTTTATTCATTTATGAACTATTAAGAGGTAGAGAAAAAATATAAAGGGTTCAGGTAACAACATTTAATGAGAAATTAATATGTGTAACTTCTTGCATCCTTATGTTCATTCTTTGAATTCCACCCTTACAGTAAGGAGTCCTCAATAAGGCTGAAAAACATAACAGAAGTTGCTGACGTTAAAGAATAAGTCCCAACCCTGTCTTTGTTCGCTTCCTGTCTTGATGAGGAAGTCCTCAAGCAACCATTGTTGCATTGTGTGAGCATGCCCCTATTTGTGAGACGTTACATAGCCCTTTACCAAAACCTGAAAAATAATGACTCGTCCTTCAAAGATTAAGTCTCAAGAAAACAACCTAAGTGTCCTGCTGAGCTCACAGGAGAATGAGGTTCTTGTGGACCTTCTTGGGCAAAGATGTCTGGTAAGTTCAAGATGATATAAATGATGCAGTCAGGCCAGTTTTTCTGAAATTTGTAGCCGTCCAAAGAAAAAGTAAATACAATTAACCTATCAAAGCAAATACAAGAAATCAGGACCATTTGATACTGTATACTTACACATTTTAGCGAAAACTATATAAATGTTAATGTATTTTACTGAATAATCTCTGCTGTTTGAAGCTTTACCCAATATGATATTTGAAAAAAGGCCAACAGCAATACTCTGTTATTTTTATAGATCACCAATCTTTTGAAACCTATCAAATATAAATAATATGTAAATATAAAAAAGCAACTTGGCTCAGGAGCCTTATAGCATGATACACAGATTAGCTTGATGATTTAGGCTAGAAGATTCAACAGGAAACCCACATTTTCCACATCCTGGGGAGGATCCCTACACCCTTCATCTAACAATTTTACATACTGTATTTTTTGCTTAGTGCTGTGTAAAATTAGGAGCTTTTATCATTGTCCAAACACAAGACTGCACAAGACTATAAACTTTCATAAGAACAATGTTCAAGATTTCACAAAACAAAAATCTAGAATGCCTTCTAGGGCTAAGAATGCCCTTTGTAGTTTGAAGGCTTAAAACCAGCTGTCAACAATTTGTGTACTACCTTAAAAGGGAATGTCAGCTGAAAATCATTCAAAAAAACTGGGTGAAGCTAAATCAAGTAAAGTTTTATTTATTTTGCACATTTTGTACACAGGTAAATTCAATGTACTGGACGAGAATAAATCAAATCCAGTGTGTTAAAAGAACAGAAGTAATACAAGAAGTAGACATAAAATAAGCAATGCATAAAAACGTAAAACTACAGTGTTATTTTGGCTAACACTGGATATTAAATTAAACAGTGACTATGAGGTGTATACTGTCAGCTTTAATTTGATGCAATTTACATCTATGAACCTTGCAGGAATTACACATAGTCCCCCACATTTAAGGCAACCAAAAGTAATAGTAAAGTAATAGCACCATAGAACCATATTTAGTACATAGTTGGATATCCTTTGAATTCAATGACGTCTGCGTCCCATACACATCACCAGACACAAGGTTTCTTTACTGGCATTTCAGCAATCTTCAGTTCCTGTTTGTTTCGGAGGCTTTTTGTGTTTAGTCTTCAGCAAATTAAACACATGCTCAATTAGGTTCAAATCGGGTGACTTACTTTGACAGTCAAGAATATTCCACTTTATGACCCTGAATAACCCCTTTGTTGCTTTAGCAGTATACGTTTGGGGTCATTGTCCTGCTGTTTTAAGGCATTTGGTTGCATCCGAGCAGAAAAAAATCTTTTGTACACTTCATCCTGCTGCTGTTGGAGTCACATCCTCAAAAAAGACAGTAGAGCCAGTTCCAGTAGCAGTACAAGCCTTAGCAATAACACTACCTCCCCCATGTTCCACAGAAAATGGGTGAACTACTTTTGGTCCATTAAATTGGGGGACTATGTATAAATAGTGCTGTACTTGCATGGTTCACTTGAAAAATCCCAAAATAAGATAAAAGTCTATTCTTCAATAGATAACAGAATCATTTAATTATATTATTTAACTAATGTACTTCAGTTATAAATAATAATAACATAATAATCAATGTCCAAATACTTACTTACTTACAGACCTTACACGGTGATGTAAATTTGGTTAAAAAAAACAACATTTTAAGCATTTTATAAATATTTTAAAATAAGCAACAGCAGTTTGGACACACATTACACAGTACGACTGGGTGCATAATGCCTAAAACGGCTTCTCCATATTTTGATCAACACATTAAGAGACCAGTGATTTAAAACTTAGTAGTAAGGATCTTAAAATCTATCCTTGCAGATCCAGTGAACGGATTTAAGAATAAGTGTACAGTTACAGCATTTAGCAGACGCTTTTATCCAAAGCAACTTACAATTACATAGTTCTATTACATGGAGCAGGTAGGGGTTAGGCATCTTGCTCAAGGATGCTTACAGGTAAGCCGACTCTGGGGCTCGAATCCACGACCTTACGGCTGGGAGTCCAACACCTAGACCACTAGACTATCCTGGCCCCTGTGTGTACTGTATGTAATGTGCTCGGATTTCCTAGTTCTAGTAAAAATCCAGATATAATTTTGAGAGACCAGCGATTAGGCTATTGCTGTAGTCTTTTTTACTCTTAATTATTTGGTTCCCTGTGTGCAGACCCTGGCTACAGCAGTGGTTCAGCTGTGGATGGCACTGCCTGATAATCCAGCTCAGTGGAGTCTTCAACACACAGGAGTTGTTTGCTTTGTCAAGGACAACCCACAACGCTCCTACTTCATACGCATTTTCAATATTAAGGTTCTGCTGTTTCTTCTTCGATAACAATAATTTTTATAGTCATAGTGTAGTCTAACTTCAGCAGGATTTTTGCTCCTCTGTGCACATTATCAGTATCACAGAACTCTGTCACTCATTGAAAATGGAAATTATTCATTTTAAATGCAAAGAAATTCTAGAAAGCTTAATATTGGTATTTCCTATGAACAGATGCTTTGTTGTTTCTAGAAAGGAAATCAGGTATGGGAACAGGAGGTGTACAACCAAATCATATATCTCAGTCCCAAGACCTTTTTCCATACCTTTGCAGCTGATGTGAGTATATCATAACAAGATACTATAAGAAGATCTATGTGTATGTGTGTATGTATTGTATGTATTAAGGGTATACCAAAAATAAGTTGGAAGTAGTAGTTGGAATTAAATGCTGTGTATCAATATTAATATTGTATCGATGATTCTCCTCTCCGCTGTCTCAATGGCAGGGGTCATCACAACACACTCACTATCCCAATTCTGTCACTACACAAATGTCAATTAGTGACGTTTAGGTAGATTGGATATACAAAAAAAATCGATCACACATGCTAATTCGTTGATATCTACTGTACCTGTTAGTGATGTGCGGGTTGGGTTACCTGCGGATGCCGCTGGTCGCATGGGTTTGGGTAAGCTGACCAGAAAATATTGAGTGTGGGCGGGTCGGGTCCAAAAGTGAAAAAGCAGCGTACTGACTAAGTTATAAATAACTTCCAGAAACATGCGCACAATATGCACTGTCAGGATCCTGGCCATTGCCCCTGTGTCTCCGCCCAGATCCGTGCTTGGTATGGGCCTCGTTATCGGCTAACTGC
>JAODLI010035430.1:0-18827 GCA_027575585.1 Percopsis omiscomaycus | reverse complement strand
CCGTGAGTGACTGGCTGTTTGCAATTCGCAACCTTCACGACTAGATGTCACTAGAAATTACACACTGGACCTTTAAGGCTGGTGGTGAAGATCCGTACGAGTTGGCTCCTCCTCTTTGGAATGACGACCCGACAATTCTGTCTTTCATTTTCTATTCTGACATAGTGAACTACCTTGTTTTTTTGCCAAGCCCATACACAGCTGAAGACCTTAAATGTTACCAAGGCTTGTACAGGCTTCTTGTACAGGTCTTGCCTATGAAACAATAACAAGAAGTAGCCTACCCTACAGAAACTATAGAAGTCTTGTACTGTAGTAAGCTAAGAAATGAGATCAGAATCAGATTTTCAGCCAAGAATGCAAGAAATTGGCTATAGGCTACTGGTTTTATAAGCAGCTCACCTGACTGCAGATAATTTGCTACGAGTAGTAGCCTACAGCACTGAGCAAACTACAAGATGGTAAGCAGACGAAGCAAGACGAACACCGCGCTGGCAGGTGGCCAGAGCACTACGCGCTCAGAGACAGGGGGCCCAACACAGCATGCAAAAGACAGCGGCGCGTGTTGCAGCCTCCCTCCTTATTTCAAGCGCTGACGTGTGTGCTAATAGCTGTGGTGCTTTGTATTTCTTAGTGGAATGACACTAGCACCTCCCTATTTTATAAATAAAGTTTTTATATTTTTTCACATTGTTTAGATTGAGAATACAGTGGAAAGCCAATAGACTCATCACCCCAACCACCGACATCATAGTGATGGAGGCTTAATGGGCCATTAGTGAGAGAAAAAAGGATGTATACGTTGCATGTTGTTCTAGTTTAAGCCGTGGTTGAACTCGTAAATTTGGTGCTACCACTGTAGATTTTCATGTTGGTTAATGGACAGTATGAAAGTTACCAAAAATATGAGTAAAGACTCATACCTTTTTTTCACATGAAGGATCTTTAAGGTTTCCTGCAGGATTTACAAGTAGTGATTTCTATGTTGCCTAGTTTCATAAAAACCATAATAAAAATGAAATAATCTGTTTTAAAGAGTGAGAGGTTATACAAAACCAGTGATGAATATGTTCAGTGAGTATAAGTGTGGTCTTTTTAAAATAAATCTAAATAAATCTAGAATACCATATGTGGTGAACACAGATATTTTACACAAGAATGTAATGAGTGTTGCATGGATGTTTCCTTCTAAACCAGCTTTGTGGACAGGAGCCAAATAAATAATTTACTATTACAGATAAAGTCTAGGACAGTGCTATGATACCTCTTTTTGATATCAAAGATATTGCTCTCTCCACTGACTTACAGTCGGATTTAGTATAGACTTCAAATTTGGCTGACCAAAGCTTACATTTATGAAATCCTGCACCCCTGTTTGACCCCCTACAACCTTCAGGACAACTGATACGAGGCTCCTGACTGTTTCATGCTTTAGGCTGGAGCTTATGTTAGATCAGGCATATGCGGCTAGTGATAGACTAACATCCACTGCAACATGTCTGATCTGCCCCTTTCAAAGACACCGTAAAACCCATATAAAACTAATGAATTTGAATGGAATGTGTTTGCGTTTATTTTTCTTGATCAACGTTGTATCCTGATATCGTTATAGAGTTGTTTGAGTGGAGTAGTTTTGCTTTATTGCAAAAGAAATGGGAAATTTAAATGTTAAACTTAAACCCAATCTAAAACTGGTTTGTGTAGTTATCTACCATTACATCAGGAAAATTGAGTTGTATGAGTTTGTGTTGTCCCTTGTAAAACACACACATCTCACCGCCTCATGTTTATTTACTTGTTTTTCCTCTTTTTTTTTTCCTTTTGTCGTTTTATGTATAAACTAAAAACACAAATCTTGCTCTTTGACTAGAAGAGCCTAACAATCAGGCATGCATTTCTGTCCTTTTAAAGTTTTTTGTTTCTTTTAAGACATCTAAAAAGGAAGGAAAAAAAATCCAGACAATGAATTTGAAGAATAAAGGAATAGATCCAAAATAAAAAACAAAACAACAATGCAACAAATATTTTCTGAAAATCTAGGCCGTCAAAGTCTAGCAGTTCTACTAATCTGCTCTAACAGTTTGCATTCCTGCACTGTTAGTTCACTCACCAAACTGACCATCTAAATCAAAATACTACTACAGACAGGTACATCAGCAGCTAAAATGACTAAATGGATCATCTTAATATTGACAGAGGTAAGAGAGAACTATGTCACAAATATACTAAAAGTTACATACAAAACCTTTGTTTTTGTTGCTGCCTTTTCTCGATTTGACAATGTCACAAATTGTATATGTGTGTGTGTATATATATATATAGGCGCACACACACACACACAGCATCATACACTTATTAATTAGTAATGTTTTATATGTCTAATGTTAAAATATTTACTTAATAAAAAAGGTAGCTACAGTATTCATCCAGGAAATATATATATATATAGGAAGTTATTTGTTGAAAATGCACACAAATACAAATTACTACACCTTATATAACGCAAGCAAAAATAGAGAAAATAAAACAACTACAAAGGAACAATGTTATGATTTACCATTGTAGCCAGCACTCTGAATATTGTACAGATCTTTTTTTTTAAATAATGTATTTTTAAGATTTTGTGGCTAGGTTTACTCCGAAAATCATGATTTTGCAAGGATTCCCCCTTTGCTTTCCTCGATGTCATTCCATTCACAAATATTTAGATGCAGCAGTTAGCCTCACCTTATGCTGAATATAGGCTCATTCATAACTTGCATTATTACAAATATGTCTATAAGCAATTAGTACTATCTCTAGTTTTATCAATAGTAAGGCTACCTTCCAGAGTCTGAGAAAGTTAACTTTTAGTAGTTGTAGGTTGATTTTCCCCAATTATAAGAAAACTTGGTAAAACATACACTAAAGCATACCAAATGCTGAGTACTTAAGTACTTTTGTATTAAATTAAAGATACATGTGTTTAATAATACACAGATTATCTGTAATACAGATTATCTGTAAACAGACTCACTTCCAGTCATGGTGTAAGGGTTAACATATTCATGTCTATATTATCTATAAAGCTTTTAATGGACTACACACTATATATAACAAAACTCATTGCATTTGTATGCCTTAAGTAAGGTGTTACCAAAATGTGGGTATATTTCATAAAAGCATTTTAGTACACAGGCTGGCTTTGTTCATAGATTTTTCAATGAAACAAAAATCTTCCAAATCTCACCAACATGGTTTTAGAAAACACAGGGGACAGCAATACTTGTCCTCTGGGAACCAGCTGTAAATTCTTGTTTTTAAGAGTATAGGAGGGTGGTAAAAGTATCTGTGCTCGACGTAAACCTAGCCACACACGGAACCCCACACCCCACCCCCGCACCCCTCCCAAAACATTCACACAAATTTTGCATTCCAGTGGAAAAAATGAGAACACATCCAATAGACCGCTCACGGATCATAAGATTTTGTTTAAAAAGTTATTATTGTATTTAAAATAGTTTTGCATCTCTCTTAAAACAATTTTCATTTGTTTTCTTTCTTCTGGAAAACCTAAAATAAATTAAAAGTAACAAAATATCGTATCTTTTCAATGCTTTCAAATTATCCGCTTGAGAATAAGCGGGCAAGCTGGGTGTGTATATATATATATATATATAAACATATTAAGAAAAACATGACGTTTTCAGTTAAAACCAAAATGCCCCTGAATGGCATTATAAATGTATTTAATCCCTCGACAGGAAAACAGCTGAATGTCCAGTAAGAGGCCTCACTTAGATGTTTCACTGTAGAATGTGTAAAATAGAATGGAGGACTGAGTATGGGACATTAGCATTGCAAGCATTTCAGCAGATCATTTTACCACAGATAGACCCTAGCATTGCATATATAGTATGAACATACAATAATATAACATCCAGAACTATTTTCTGACCGTTTCCATCTGATTACAGCACAGATCCAACAAAATCAGTCTTGGACTAAACAGTCCAGTTTAGTGTAGGACTAAACAGTTTTTTCCTCAGTATGACAACTGGCCACTGAAATGAATGCCAGGTGAAATTGATGGTTTTCAGCACACCGTATTATAAAAATACAGCAAGCCCAGGTTCAACATGAGGCTCTTGACTGAATCTACACAGCTGTGTTCTGGTTAAGGACTGGCAGGTCACAGGAAGTCCAATACTCACCCTGAGCCTTTGTCTCTTTGACCTGAATATACACCTTTGGAGACAGCGCTCAAGGCTTTCTTTGCTTTCATGTGACCCTGTATTAATAAGATAACAATGTTCACTCATTCAGACCTTGATCATTGAGTTAGACCTACCTATTGGTAGCAGTAAAACACTAAGTGTGTCGTCACTTTGGCTCCCTTAAAAATATTATCCCATGAATGACCAATGACCAAGCATCTACAGTATAATTTAAAAGGCAACTGTAACAAAATCACTACCAGAATGAGGATAAATTAACAATCCCCAACACCAGGCACAACAGTTATTGCCATCAATCAATTATATAATTATTATAAGTAACAAAAGTCAATTTGGAGTACCATGGAGATGCCTTGCACTGTAATTATCAAAATCTAATTAGGATTATGGTATGAATGCACATTATGTGCTCTTGGTGTATGTGTTACCTGACAATTGGTCAACAAGTCTTTGGCATGATGGGAAAATTAGACCCCAAAACTGGGTGCATAATGCTGCCTTACATTTAGAGCCCAAACGATCCTGGATTTGGACAACAATATTGGTCAGGCTCTACAGTAGGTTTTGTATCCTCAGAAAGCCACATGCAACAATACACATCTTAACAAATAATGGGCCTTTCGATGGAGCCAAGTTGAAGAGATGATAAGTTTGATCGAAAGGCTCAGAAAGACCAAACTAAAACTACTGAATGACCATATCTGGTGTTACAGAGAACTGGGTGTCACATAATAGGACAGAAAATGAATTTCAAATCAATGCCATTAAGACCGTACATAGGTGTGTAGAAGCAACACAATCAGAAACGTGTGCAGTATGTCCAAAATTATGATTTGTTGTTTTGAAGTGCAATATTAGGCTGCGTTGCCCGCAATGCATATACAAGGTAAAATATGAATACAACAAAGTCACCTAGCAGGTATGTAGAACTGTGCCATTTAAGAGGTTGGATATGGAATACAGCACAACTTCACGAATGACGTCATGCACATGTGGACTCAGTTGTGTATTGCTTCCCACATTCTCAGTGTAAACAGTGGCAACAATGACAGGCAAATAGTAGACTAGCACAAAATAGTAGTAGCACACAAGTTACTGAGGCATTAACTTTGCATTCTACAATCAGGTACATTTCTCATCGCTGGTTCTCTTTTTTTAACAATCGAGTAGCCCGTTTCATGAGGAATCTAGAGGAAAAGCCTTGTGCTTCACTTTAGCTCTTTGAGCATTTAGCTTACTTTAGCTTTAGAGGATTTTTTTCAACAGATTCTAATAGTAAATTTTGAGTTAATTTTTTACATTTTTACTCTAATTGACATGATGGTTGTCCTCTGAATTCCTTTTTAGGGTCTAATTATAGTTGGATCCCAACACCTAGAGTTGTCCATATTTAAAAAACAGAAATATCAAAACAATAAAACATACAAACAAAGAAACAAATTCAGTATCATGTGAATGTTTTTGTTCTTTAAAAACTAAAATAAACAAGAAAAAAATGTGTGCACATGCATGTACATGTGTAAAACGGCCAATCATTAAGTATTTTGTGAATGCAATATAAGCCTCCTGAACAGCCAATAGGTTCTTTTCTCCCACGCGTATCCGCCTATCCTTTACAGCCTATCATGCACAGCAACCATATGAGAATGAGCCCCGTTATCTTTAAACTCTATAACCATAAATCTGTTTCTTAGAAATCCTCCTATTGGCAGACTGTCTGAGACAGTATCTGTGAGTATCTGGTGGTCTCAACTGCCACTCCTGCCCTATTTGGCTCTCACTCTCCCCCCTGTAACGGGACTCTTTCATTCATTCTCACACACACACACACACACACACACACACACACACACACACACACACACATACACACACGCGTGCAGATAGTTACACAGAGGAAGATCGGGTTTCACATGGTTAGAGTGTCTTGGTACACCGCTCAGTGTCAGCACTGCCCTCCAGAAAGAAAACATAAAGAGCACTCAGACACTCACTTTAGCCTGGGAGGGGTTACTACAATAGTAATAGCAACTAATAATTGGCTATATAGGTCTAAAAATGTTTTTGTTTTTATAAATTACTTTTGTCCAATTTTTAAAAACACATTTACATAACCCTTTACATCACTTGGTGCAGGGGTATTGTTTAAAGGGGCTTATAGTGGATGCTATTTATCTTGCTGAAATCCTTAGAGGAAAGGAGCTTAAGCCCACAAAACTAATCCCAAACTAGTTTTCTGCAGGCGATGCTTGAAACTAAACACTTGTAAATATATTACTATTTTCAACTTTCATCAACATGACTCTCATATCTCTATAAACCGAATGGCTATTTTTCAGTATGCATTTGTAAATTAATTACATTTTGGACATATTTGTGATATTTAGTCTAGCTAGTGTGCAGTGTACCACTAACAATGAAAGCATTATACCGGAAGGTCCTGCATTGTAGCAAGCATGCCCACAGCACACAGCACCCAGTGGAACTAACAATCCTTTTTTCCCTTGTGGAAAAAAACAGCTGACCTCTAATTATCAAAGTGGTAACACTAGATGGCTTCCAGGGGCCCCTGTTACTGCATTACAGGTGTGTTGGTACACAGAAACACAAACACACACACACACACACAAAGACACAGTGCCCGTTCCCTTCTATCTTTTTCCTCCTCCACCACCTCCTCCCCTCTGTCTTTACGGCTAAGCCAAAAACAGTAAATGAAAAGCTATTTGCTAAATGAAGGCTGGACTCATTTTAGAGCAAGGTAAACATGAAACTATGTATGTGTGGGAGAAGGGAGACGATAGTCACTGCTAGATTAAACAGTGTATCTGTTATCTTGTAACTTCACTGGCCTTCTAGGGAATACAAATGTGCATATACATGCAATTCAAAAGCCCCAACGGTCAGCTCCAAACTTCCTCCAACCTTTAGATTGTTGACATAACTAATGACATATATGCTTTCCAAAGCATCTACCGGCTTTTCTCATTACTGTATTCCTGTTCTGGCAGCCCCAGATTAGTCACTAGGGGTTCAAATAGCCGTTAAACTGTTCTGCGAGAAATGTGATGACTGCATGGGACAGTATGGTGTACAGTATGGTAATAAAATCATTTTTCCAGAGCAAAAATATTCACCAACCACCATCAACACTAGCGAAATCAATCCCAATAGATACATTTTGTTGTTTTTATTATGCCTATTATGTCTAATACTGTATAACTAGACAATATCAAGAAAATATTGATCATATTAAGATACAAAAAAAAATGTGGGCAGCTATGTAACCATGGTGATGGTTGTTGGTGATCAAAACATACAAGGATTGAAAACATGACAGAGCTCATTTGCTTTATGAAAAGCAATGTGAACACTTGTATAGAACTATCCTTGTGCCTTCTGCCTGTGCTTACAATGCTTCCTGACACAGGCAGGATGAACGAGGAAAAATTAAGTGCTTACTTAATTCAGTACCTGCTAACTTAATATAAATATCTGCTAACAAAGAATTGAAATCCTCATATTCACTTGAATAGAAAGTGCATATCATTTTTTAATACCCATTGATATTTAAAAATGAAAAACTTTCAGTGCTCATGTCTGATTCAACCACAGATCACCTTTGTCTTTATATGTGTGCACTTTGTATAGCACAATGTTGAGAGATATATGACCACTCAACTATAAAATATTTAGAGGGATGATTAAATGTAATTAGCAGTGGAAGTAGCCACACTGTAACAATGAAGACCCCCTTGTGAACACTTTGACACCTTTGCATTCACATACAAAGGTGAACTGCGTTTTATGCATCACTACAGTGTTTCTCCCTTTAGGTCCAAACTGCATATTAGTAGGCCATCGATACCTAGAAAGTTCACACAGATTGCTTCCAGAAACCTTGTCTTGGTGAAACATCTGTCTTTGGTGGTGGTGTGGGGAGTTTATATGACCATATGTCCCTATGTCAGTGGACATTGTATCAGAAATTGTCATAAATACGGACAATAGTCATAAATGTGATTTCCATTAACTGGGACAATTTCAACGAAAGCTATGTAACATTAAAATTTCACAAACATGGTAAATGTGTTTGGGAAATGTACATTTTTCGTCCTCATTCTCAAATACACTCTCCTTCTCTGAATTGGACTGGTTTGTCATGTGTACCCTGACAGCCAGATGTGTACCTTGACAGCCCTGTAGGATTAGTGTTTGTATGCTAGTCATACACACGTGTAGATAACATTATTTTTTAATTCTCACACACCCAACTGCAAGGGTATGAATAGCATGGTGGCTTTAATTAAAGCTGGGATTTCCAAGACCATTTAGAGTATTTATGTCACTTATGGCTATCGGTGCACACATTTTAATGGAGCCATTTCACATATCAGAGTTAACACAGTTGATAAAATGAATAATGGTTGCGTTTGATTTAGTTGTGATGATTAGCATTGACTCTATTGACTATTTGTCAATGCTTGCTCAAAGGCACACCTAAAATCAAATGGACCCATTATTCATTTCATCAGCTTTGTTTACCCTGATATGGCATGTCTGTAACTTTTTTGGTTAGGTGAAAACAAATTTCAACAGAGGTTGTATTTGCTTATGAGGAAAATGTCCAGATCCTGGCACAGTACTTAATAGCTGTTCACTCATGCGTAGTGTAGCTAAATATTCACCTGTAAAGGGTGGGAAATGTGTGTGTGTGTGTGTGTGTGTGTTTCTCATCTCCCCGTTTAGGTTGTTGCACCAATGGATTTAGGAATTTCTTCAAAAATTATCTTCATGTTGACCGCTGGCAGAAAAACAAGAGCTATCAGTCCTTGGTAGCTTTTTCAGTAAACATAAAAATGTGACTTCTCTTTCTTCTTGGTAAACAGAATGAGTGGGGGACAAAAATTCTGTGTATAAAAAAATATTACATTTATGTTTGGAAGAAGCAGCTCTTCTGATCATTTTCCAAAGGGTCCTTCCCAGAGAAAAATGCTGATTTTTTTAGTGCCAATGTATTGGTAGTAACCCTATCCTGTCTTAATGGTTGGGGTTGAGTGCTTTCTATACTGCTAGGTTCAGTCCTAGATCAATCTGCCACATATAAACTGTAAGGCAAGGAGGGGGATGGTTGGAAAAAGTCTCTGGCCTGTGGCTTACGCTACTGCTAATTTTGCTGTGCCCTGCCCTCTTATAGGCATACTGGCTTAAAGGTAAAGTATAGTGAAAGTCTGGTAGTGTATTTATACAGCTACTTCATAGCCAGAGTGGATTTAAAGCCTCTTAGAAAAGTTTATGAATTAGGTAGGTCTTTTAGAGAGGTTAAATATTCCTGGGAATTAGTCTGAAAGTCTGGAGGCTGGTTTTGAATTGTGTTTTAACATGACAATTTCCAAATGGTGAAAATGACCTCATACAATCTCTGTTTGCTTTGGCCAGCTCCTACTACTTATGATTAAACCGAAGGTCACACATTTCTAGGATTTCTATTGTACATGGTTGTTTTCATTCAGGTCGTCCTTTCTGTATTAGTTGAGGTCTGGCGTATACTGCACAATGGGCTAGTGATTAAAAAGCGCATTGTATTTTATTTACTGTTACACTAACAATCTATAATTGCAAGCTTTTATTGCACATTAATGGTGTTTTCACAGCCCTAGCTATTGATACAGTACATTATTCTGAGATTTTATGGTAGCACTCAAGTGCAATAAAAATATGAAGTAATTAAAGTAATGTTAAGAGGGAGAAATTATAAAAGCTAAGACTAAACTAGCAAAAATGGTTTGCCATTTTGTCAAAATGCATGCTAATTTCACTGACAAGCTTTGTTCATTGTTGTATTTGGGTGATTTGCTAATCACCCAAATAAATTAAATTAGGTCCTCAGAGATGTTGTTGATGCTGTGATGTATAAATTACCCCTACTTAAGCCCAAATTACACCGTTTTCCACTTTGACACTAACTATGCATGATTTTCATAAAGTGCCTTAAGAATTGTGCAGACTTAATAAGCCATATTTATACACTTAATATATACAAAAAGATAAGGATTAAAAGACATAAGATAGGCTAAACTTGCTTGCATTTTCTTCTTTAGAGAGCATGTCTTCTATTGTTATATTACTGTTACATTTGTGCTAAATATGACTAAACTAAACTCTTGAGAAAGCTTTTTCTTTCATTTAAGACCTGTCTTCATCTGTGGACATATTTGTTAGTGTATCGTTAAATCAGACCTTTTTCAAATCAGGTAGGGTATTTGTTTTTAGAAGTGATGCTGCTTTGTGTGTTTGTTTCACATTTTCTCGTCTCTCTGTAAAACCTTCTTAGGAGGAAGCATGTCTTTTTGTTTCTCTTTTCATGTAATTGAGCTGGGTCCACTAAAAGAGGTTTTGTCTTCAACTTCCATTGCTTTTGGCTCCCCCTCCCTATACTTTCTCCTCTTCCAACTCTTCTTGTGTTTTCAAGCTCCAACTAAATGACATCTGACTCCACGACACATTGTTCAGTGTATTCCTTCACCAGTTCCACGGCGAGAGTTTGCCGGCAGAATTCGGCCATGGACTTCCAGAGGGGCGGGTCCAGGAACATCTGACACATCACATAACCCTTCAGGGTGGCGGTATGGCGTCGCAGGTGGCACAGGAACTGCTGACGAGCCAAGGCCAAGTCCTTACCGAACATGTCGATATTCAGGTAATACCTGGTTCAGGAACCAGCGAATGGTTTGATTGAGTGAGTTGGAAGCGTATGTAGAGTTCAACAAGCTAATTCCAAGAAAATACAGTACGTCTCTTATTTTTAAAATATACATGCAAATTACCCATTCTACCCTTGAATCTTCTAAATCACTCCCTCTCCTTAATAGCAGTTTTTGACGTTTTTGAAAAGTTATCCAATGCAGCTTTATGCATTTTCAAACAGACTGATGCCATTTGTAAATGTATTTTTCATGAAGAGATTATTGCTATGGCCTTCATTTAAAGAAGCTTTAACATTGCAACTTTTCTCCAAGCTAGTACTAATCATAATTCATGTCTCCTAAACCTGCCCAAAATGTTACACCTATACTTATACTGTATGTGCCATCAACCAAATAAGCAGAAGCCCTATCTTATCTATTACATTTTAAATAAATGAAGAGGAAAGAATTACCAGTCTTCTCCGATCGGCACCCTGAAAGGGAATGTGCAAAGACTGGCCACAGTGGGGCTGGTGACGTCATTCACCATCCAATCAATCTCCTTCTTCATAAGGATAGCCATGTTGCTCGGCAATGGCTTAAAGGGCTGCCAGTCTTGAACGATGGTGGCGTTGGGAAGGACCCCGTGCATGAGGTCTGTGGTCAAATACAGTCGATGGACAGCCGTGGGGTCTAGATGCACCGGGGGAATGATGGAGGAAGAGGGGGGCGAGGAGGAGAGGAGTTCTCCGTCTGGACCCAGCTCCAAAAGACGGAGGTTGAGGTCTTCAGCTCGGAATCGCACCAGCAGAATGCCCTGTGGAAAGAAACCGTATACTTTGATGGCATATTCCAAGTTATACAAAAGAGTGTGGACCTTGAGAGAAAAAAATCTTTATTCTTAGTTTACAATTTAAAAAACAGGAATTCTTTCCAGCTTTCCAAAAGCACCTGTTTGGTGATGAGGCGATACTTCTGGAAGTCCTTGGGTCCCAGCTGGTCATCGCGGGTCAAGCGGCTGACCTTGACCTTCGGGTACTTAGTCTTGACCAGCTGGGAGCAGAACCGCAGCAGATCACCTGCCACACCCTTACCACGCTCTTGGGGGGCCACACGTAGTCCCTCCACCAACATGGTCTCACCATCATCTATCACACACACTGACTCCAAAGCAATCTGGACCAAAGACAAGAGCACAGTCCGTTATTTCTTTTATATAAGGCTGATTGGTACTGATACAGTAATGATGATCCTACTGCTGATTCATGAAAGCCTTTCCAGTTGTGTCCATTTACGTGTTAATGCGCACCATCCTTAGTTTTTGATTAATAAAACAAGTATTGCTGAATAGCTGTAGTTGATTCCCAGAAAAAGAGCTTTGTTGGTGGTAAGTGTTTTAGATTGGATGATGATGTCTTTTTTTACACCATCCTTACCAATGATGATATGTGATACATCATAACTTAATTTGAAGGCTACATCTCTTACCACTTTTGGGGAGGTCAGAAACTACGTTTGGCTATAATCGCAATTCAATTATCTTCTTTCTAAACTCCCCCATAGAACTCACCACTTTGCCCTGTTTGCGGGCAAGTATGACCGTGCGGTTGATCTCCTGCAGCCAGGCAGTGTATCTGGTTGGCAGGTAGTCCAGGCCTCCGTAGATGTCTTGGCTCATGGCCATGATCTCATCAAAGTCCTCCTCAGTCGCCACGGTGAACTGGAGGCCTGCCTGGGATGGGGCCTCAGGAAGTTGGGGGAGGGACAGGCTGTTCTCAATCTTCATTGTGAGAAAGCTGAGGGGGGGCAGGCAAAGAAAGAGGAGAGAAAAAAATCATTAAGATAACTGTAGAATGGCTTCGGGGTGCTGCTGAATTTGCTTTGTTGTGGACAGAATTAATTTAAATTTGTGTTTGAGTTTGCTCATGAGCACACAGGAACCTTGGCTTTACTGGTAGGCGTCTACCCACTACCATAAAGGTGGATGGGATTGATAAACAGCATCAGACATGAAGTCACAACCCAAAAGGACAGAGACAAAGCAGGGACTGGCACCTATCTTTATCCCTGTCTCCCACCCCCTAAACCCCTTATCCGTACTCTCAACAACACTACCAACCCCTTAATCCCTTCAGTAATACTCCCTGTCACCCACTCCAAAACTGCAGGCCTCTCGGGAATATAAACACAGCTTTTTTCATGGCTTGGGTACAAGTGAGTGAGAGTGATGGAGTGAGACAATTATATAAAAGGTGGGATACAGCATCTAGTGTTTCATTCTAGTTACTGCTTATAGCCAAACATGTCACTGATAGTGATTTTCATCAATTTGATTCTACCATAAAAACAATGTGTTGCTGAATAAAGCAACGCATAAAATAATTGTAACCATGAATACAACAATAATTTTTGCCATGTTAGCTATTTACATTTACATGCAGGATGTATAAATGTGTATTTTTGGCTATTCACATGTTTACAATTGTTATTGTTACATAGTATCAACTATAATTATTCTATTTTGGCCAGGGTATTTTCATATGTAGTCTATACATGTATAATGCCTGAGCAGAATAACAGTTTTATCAAAAGCCATGAAAAACTATACAAATTTCCAGACAGTGAATATGATCTTACATCTGGCTATCAAGAGTGTGAGTGCATGCTAATGCATAGGAAATTACTTTATTAAGGGGAGATAGATTTACTCCTCCACAACCTAAACAGAGTTGCAGAAAGTCCCTGTCCATCATTGGATGCATCGATTATGTAGGAGTTCATCCACGTTGAAAAAAAGCTTTCCATCAGGGCTGGTTTTGGCACCGGGGGTCGGTTTGCTCATGAATACTAACAGAGATAAGCCAAACATGTTCCAATAATCTGTCAATAGGCCATGCAAGAAGCAATGATCATTGGGGTCATTTCCAGTGAGAACATAATACAGCAAATCAAGAGGCATGCACGCGCACACATGGGCACTGTGGAGCCTGGTACTTTTCCATGCATCCGTTGACCCGGCCTGAAGCGAGCTGGCAGGCCTAGACAGCCAGTCTGGCCATCAGCAGGAACTCCAATGTGAATGATACACACACACACACACACACACACACACACACAACCACTGCTTTTACAAAAATAAATGGAAAATGCACTTTTTATGACTATGCATCATATCATCACAGAACCATATGGAACCAAATATTACTTTTAAAGTAAAAGAGGTTCTCACTGAAAAAATGTATGAAAATATATATTTTTTCATTTCAATGTAGGTTTAAAAGTTAACCAGCAGTGAACAACGTGATTTAAAACTTGTCTCTACATTCAAATGTAATCAAGGAATCTTTTGTTTTCATAACCAGGACTAGAGAAATGTGTTTGAGAGACAATGGATATCCTAAAACGTTTTGGTTCATTAAATACAGACCAAAGGAATATTTCATCCTGAATGTCTGTAGACAATGTTTGTAGACAATTACACAATTTAATTATCACTTTCTTTTTAACAACAATCATTGCGCTTCAGCCAAGCATCATTCAGGCCTGTGTGCTGTTGATAATGACGCTATAGCAACGAAAATTATATATTCTGCCATGTATTGTCTATTACTAAACTCTTACATGTACACACACACACACACGCATGCATTCAAATCACAGTCTCCACAAGGATTCGCCTCTAGATTATCTTTTTATGTAATTTGTGGGACACTGTGACAGATGTGTGTACTTGTGTGGTGTGTGTGGGTCTGTGTATTTATATTTTTGAGTAAAAAACCCAACAACAAACAAACAGTTGGGTGATTGAGATTGCTTGCACTGTGTGGGTATATCTACAATGTTAATAACCAGAACAGTGTCAGTGATTTAACAACATCACAAGTTGGCACAGTGATTTCAATCACATCCACCGCAACTGCCGTGGTAGTTTTTAATATAAAGCAACGAGAGCATATGATTTACGCAGTTACGGAAAGGTAAGCCTCTTATATCTGGCAGCTCCGAAGAACATGCCATGGTTTGTCCGACACTCTCCACCTCATATCCACTGCAAGCTCTTTATACTGTATATATTGGCATTTCTTTGTTGCTTGCTATCTAAAATAGCTGTGACCTGTTTGTCTCTAATTAATGTTAGAAATACTTCAGTCTCCTCATCTGTCCATGTAAAACGCTCCATGACATAGAGTCACATGACATAGAGTCATGTGACTCCTGTGCAGGGTCCTGTGCAGGGCTCAAAATGACATGACTAAATGTGTACAGCTACTGCAAGTTCCTGTCAGTTAC
Source organism: Percopsis omiscomaycus (assembly GCA_027575585.1). Lineage (NCBI taxonomy): Eukaryota > Metazoa > Chordata > Actinopteri > Percopsiformes > Percopsidae > Percopsis > Percopsis omiscomaycus. The sequence goes on along the minus strand of JAODLI010035430.1, from coordinate 3,634 downwards.
TTTTTGTTGTGCAAACATCAGTATTTTAAATGTGATGCATCAAAGGCTGTCAATCAGTTCAATAAGTTGCCATCAGTCTTTATGTGCAACTGGAGTATTCCCTATCCGCATTGCATTTGAACAGATTTTTTATTTTTATGAATCTATATAGCAATCAACAGACTAATAAAATAGTCATTAGTTGCTGCCCTAAAATATCTATCTCTTTTGTGGTTGGGCTACTCTTATTGCATCACTATTCATAAATATCTCTCTGAAATGTGGTGCCATCGACGCTAGAGCAGTCTCAGTGGGCATGTCAGACCTGATGGGCATCATATCCCACATGATGACCCAGTTAGTTATTCAGGCCATCCACCAAACCCCATTATAAGCAGCCCTGCTTTTTAAATTGAACATCCCACTCCCAACTACAGTAATAACCCCAAAAGATGTACATTAAAAGGGACTGTGTGGAATTTTCAGTATCATTACGAGATTTTACTGTATTTAAAAATCTCCCCTTTTGGACAGGGTCCATATGTAGTGTATTAGGGATTGACCAATGTGTTATTTTCAAGGCCGATGCTGATACCGATTATTATTATTCATCCCAGAAACCGATATTTGGGGCAGATATTAATTTGTGTTAATTATTACAACAAAAACAAAACAAATACAAACAAGAAGAAATGACCAGTAATAAACTCAAAGGTAAAGTTTATTTAAATGAACCTATTTAATTAAAAATAAGAATATGCAACATAAATACAGAACATTTAAACAGTATTTCAATAAATTCCCCTGTTAAAGTACTTAAATAAATGTACCTGCTTTAAGTTAAATAAAGAAAAGGGCGATGATTCACATGTCACAAAGTAGTATTTGAAGTATTTTTATTTTTTGCAGTGTCTGCTCCCATGCTGACATTGCCTTGCATTTGCTGCAGACATCCAATCCTGAAGCTGTTTTTGTGTAATGGTCCCATACTGCACTCATACTGCCATTTTGGGCATCCATCTGCAATGAGAGGGTTTTAGAAGGGTTAAAAAGGGGTAAAAAGATTGGACATAATCATAACTTACTCAAATGTAGGCTATATTTCTTTAAATTAACAATACAACACTACTAGTAATTATAAATTATATTTAAGAAATGTAAGCATGTTTGGTTTACATTAAAGATAAACATTGTGTGTCCCCCCTATGCCTGTAATAAATGCCGTTCTACCTAGGAAAGCTGTGTGTGTGTATGTGTGACACAGGGAGGGAGAGAGAAATACTGGGGACTGCCTAATGTGTGCACAAGTGAAAGGAGAGATGAGAGTTGGGTTGCCGAACTTGTACACAGGCAAGAAGAAAAGTTTACAGGCAAGAAAGGGAGCGATGTGAGAGAGAACATTAGTTACTGAATACGTTTTTTAAATCCCGTAGTTATACACTGTGGTGACTACAAATTAGTTATGCTGTGTTAAGTAACTTCATGACCTTCAAAGGAAAAGAGGATATGCTCCCGCACATGTGCCCGAGTGAGAGAGATGGGGAGAGATAGATAATAAGTTGCCTATACTCCCGAATGACTTTTATGACTATTATGACATTTGTAATATAGAGGCAAGTAAAGCAAACAGAATGTGAAATGGTGGCTATATGGTGCTGGTCGTAATATTTTTCATTTTTTCACATTTAGGTGTTACTTTGAGTCAGCGTGCTCTTCTTACCTTGATAGCATTGCAGCGCAGATAATGAGATTACTCCGGCAAGTTGCTCGAACCATTCCTGCCTCTTTTTACAGAAATCAGTATTGATTGGTTACCAACTTGTCACTCTCCACACGTCAACCAATGCAAGTATGTTGGCAGCACATTGAGAAGATCACCACACTGTACATTTTGGGACGCGGTATTGGAGTAATTAAAAAAATAAAAATAATTTTAATCAGCCAAAAAAATTGGCATGAAAAAGCTGATATTCATAATTGAAGCTATAACAGATATCGGCCATAATAATCTGCCGGACCAATAATTGGTATACATGAATACCTAAGCAAAATGTTGGTTAAAAACACTGGTTAAGAGAAACTAATTTCAGTAAAAGCCACATCACAATTTATGTTGTTGTGAAATTTTTACCATTAACAAACTGGAACAGAGAAAACTGTCTTTGCGTATGTTTATTTTCTTGCAAGAAAATAAGAACAATGTGAAACAAACAATATAAAAGAAAGTGTGTGTCTGCCTGCAAGGCTGTATAAAAAGAGTGAGAGTGTGTGAGAAGGAAAGGAAAGGTAAAGTAAGAGGGGGCAGGGGGCAACTTTTTAGAGTCTGCAAAATTACCTAATTGTAAGAGTGAAGTGAAGGTAGGGGTGGACGATATGGCCAAAATCTATATATCACGATCTATTTCTTAATTTCGGTCTATGCAATATAATTCTGATATCGATATGAGCAGTATAAAAGCCTCGTAAAAACTGCCAAGAATGCCCACAATGGATGTCTGTACCTACAAACTTCAGAAAAATTAATTTGCCTATGAAGTCTATGAAACCTCTTCCTATAAAACTATATATTTTAGAAAAAAGGTACAAATAAATTAATGTTCACCTTTTATTTGTATTTAGCCTAGGAACCTCTTGGGCTCATGTTTTGAAAGTGGCGGTAGGGAGCCGAACACACATAAGGCAGTATTGGGTAGTGTCGTTGAAGAAGAAGCTTTGCGTGTGAATCAACACGGAGAGAACAGTGTATATATATGTTTGATAGAAATCTACCTCCATAATCATCTTCCTTTTCTATTACTTGGCGGCTGGCACAATCATTCCTCGTGTGCATGATCAATTTAGAACTAGAGTGGGCACGAAAAGGAGGGGTAATTCACAGATGGGTCCGTTAACGTGTTAGCAAGGAGGAGCTGAGCGAATCAATGCGCAGCGGCGGCTCCTATCCACTAAAAATATAAATATATGTAACGAAACGCAATGTGTGGCGGCCGCTGTTGATTGTGTGGCGCACCGCCACAAATTAGTCTATGTGTGGGAAACACTGGCGTGAATTACTTAAAGTTACGGTAGATCCCGCGATCGCCCTCAGTGTCTGTAATCTGTTATTGAACCTTTTTATACCGCAATATATAGAAGTGAAGCTCGTTGGTGTCTTATAGACTATTGTAAACAAGTCCTGAGTGTGATTTAGTCACACATCTTCTGTCTTCAAAGGAAGGCCTATAGGCCGTACTCCCATCTCGTCACCGGACAGGAGGGGGGGAAGTGGAAGATGCAACCATAGATTTTGTTCACTCCTGAGGTAGAACATAAAACCTGTCAAGATTAAGTGTTTAGGTAGAGAGACCATAATGGTTCCTTGTACAAAGATGCACGCAGTTCACACAGTTCACTAATACAAAGTTCAAACCAAAGTATAAGGATAAGATACATATAGTGAAGGATAAAATAACCATAACAATGTTTGTTACAGTTTGTCACAATTTGACAAAGCGCACGCTTGCACATGCAGACACCTGCATGTAAGAAAGCTCCTGGACCTCCCATATACTGTATGTACTGTATATATACATACATACAGTATATTCTCCAAATTTTGTATATTTATATTAATATATTTACAAGAATATGCAGTGATCTCTTTATTTTTTCCATG
>JAODLI010035419.1:0-18827 GCA_027575585.1 Percopsis omiscomaycus | reverse complement strand
GTCAGCTCTATGAGGCAGATTTCAGAAATAAAATCTGTCATCGGACAGCGGAGATATAGGGAGTTTTGTCATCGTTAAAAAACTAACGAAATTTGAATGGGCGGGCACGTAAGGGTTAACTGGTGCAGCTCAGCCCATATTGTGTGAAAGAAGCCTCTTTCAGCACTCCCCCCCCCTCCCCACCACCCAGTGCTGGTCACTTTAGGGTTCAGCTCTGCAGATGTGAGATGTTTTTTATCTTGTCCATACTTAATGAGGGCTCACCCTTAGAAACAGATGGTTCATTAACTGTAATAAAACGGAGCTGACTTGAGTGGTTTAGCAAGAGGGAATGCAGAACGGAGCTGTTATGGGCCTCACCATTCTGTACTTGTATTGGAGAGTTGTCTCTAGGGGGGTGGGGGGGGGTCAACCGACTACATTTACTTGGCTCACGGAAAAAGAAAACGGGTCCATTTCAGTGCTCGGGTTCTTATGGCCCCCCGGGTGAAGCGTCCAATATCGATGCAGAGAGAACAAAAATGGCTGTAAGCTCTGACCCCCTTTGTTCCTGCCGCCAGCAGCAAAGCTGCTGAGTAGGGGGGCTGTGCAAACACTTGCAATATGCACATGCGGATTCTGTATACATTAGCACTGTACTTCAACCCCTGACCCCCCCATATGGGCAGAATGGCTTAATTGAGCCTGCAGGGCATATGTACAGTATACAGTACAGGTGCGTCTCAAAAAATGTGAATATCATGGGAATGTTTTTTTTAACGTAATATAATTCAAAAAGTGAAACTTTCAGGTATTCTAGATTCATTACACATGAAGTGACATATTTTAAGCCTTTTTTGGTTTTAATCTTGATGATTTCAGCTTACAGCTCATAGAAATCAAACATTCAGTATCTCCTGATATTAGAATAAATACAGAATAGATAATACAGAAATGTCGACCTTCTGAAAAGTATGTTAATTTATGCACTCAATACTTAGTCAGGGCTCCTTTTGCACGAATGACTGCATCAATGCGGCATGGCATGGAGGCAATCAGCCTGTAGCACTGCTGAGGTGTTATGGAAGCCCATGTTGCTTTGATAGCGGCCTTCAGCTCATCTGAATTGTTGGTTCTGGTGTCTCTCATTTTCCTCTTGACAATTCCTCATAGATTCTCTATGGGGTTCAGGTCAGGCGAGTTGGCTGGACAATCAAGCGCAGTAATACCATGGTCAGCAAACCAGTTACTAGTTTTGGCAATGTGGGCAGGTGCCAAGTCCTGCTGGAAAAGTAAATCAGCATTTCCATAAAGCTTGTCAGCAGATGGAAGCACGGAGTGCTCTATAATCTCCTGGTAGATGGCTGCATTGACTCTGGACTTAAAACACAGTGGACCAACACTAGCAGATGACATGGCACCCCAAATCATCACTGACTGTGGAAACTTCACACTGGATTTCAAGCAACTTGGATTCTGTGCCTCTCCACTCCACAGACTCTGGGACCTTGGTGTTTTTACATAATTAGGTGATTAGAGCTCTTCTCAGGTCGACATATCTGTATTATAAATTCTTTATTCGATTTCCGTGAGTTATAAGCCGTACTCATTAAGATGAATACAAACAAAGGCTTGAAATATTTCACTTTATGTGTAATGAATTTAGAATATATTAAAGTTTTTTTAAATGATATTCAAATTTATATCCCTGACACACACTTTGCTGCTTACTTTGGTAATAACTATCTGTGTGTGAGCTACACACAGATAGTTATTACCAAGGAAGGCAACAAAGTTGCTGGAGGTTAAGTGATTAACAGCGAAGAGCGAGATGACACGGAGCCAGCTGCATTGGACAGACAGGACACGGTCAAGTAGAAAACGACATCTGTCGCTCTGTTGGGGAGTCCTTGTGATATCAGAGAAAACCCTGTGTTGTCTACCCACTCCTGGGAGCCATGTTCCCTGGTCTCTGCCTAATCAGAGCAAGCTGAACAACAAACATGTTTAGTGTGTGAGTGTGTGTGTGTATGCGTGCATGCATTCTCATACAGCTGAGCCAGCATATGTATAGAAAAACCTCACGCTGTATATTGGCCACTTCAGAGCACACAGCCCGAGAACACGGAGCTCCGGTTACGAGTGATGCTAACATGCACAGACAACCACAGGCCCTGAGATGGCAGGACTGTCCAGTCCCCTTTAAACGAATGCCGTCGGTGAAGGAGCATAAAGAACCTCCGAGGAGCAGGAGGGAGCAGGAGGGAGAAGGAGGGAGAAGGAGGGAAAAGGAGGGAAAAGGAGGGAAAAGGAGGGAGAAGAAGGGAGAAGGAGGGAGAAGGAGGGAAAAGGAGGGAGAAGAAGGGAGAAGGAGGGAAAAGGAGGGAGAAGGATGGCGCGTGGGACTGAAAGCACTAGCCCTGTGTTCATTTTAAAACAATGAATGAATAAGTGAAAGCGATGGCGTTTCTGGCAATCTTCACCGCAGTGAGACATTATCGATTTTCTAAAGAGAAAGCATATTTCTAATAAGTCCAGGGAGCTTGGCTCTTCCTGTTCTTTGCTACACGCATACTCCACAACCCCTAAAACTGATAGCCACCCAAAAGGAATCAACAGTAATGTTTGATCCCTGAACAAAAGCCCCGTGTAGCCCAGCAGTGCCATGCGGTCTGTCATTAGACTGTCATTTTTGGACCTGGGAGCACAGAACTCAATGGAAGGGAAAATGATGCTCCAACCATCTGTTTCCTCTTGACGCGACGCATTGAATCAGCACTTAATCTTCTCGAAGGAGCGAATTCTGAGAGCCTTGTTTCTGCAGGGCTGGTTGCGCATTGTCAAGGCAAAGATGGTAATCTGTGGAAGTTCAGGGGAACATAGCGATGCATTCTGTTATTGCTTCTGAGCTCATTTTCTCCCAGACACCAAGTTGCACCAAACTGTTCTTACAAGGTTCACTGGCAGATTGGTACACTTGCCAGATGTTAGAAGGTGAAATGAATAAATGTCTAATCAAATGAGGTTTGTCACAACTGGAATGTTTATCTGCGGACGTGTGTGTGTGCATGTGTGTGTGTGTGTGTGTGTGCGTGCGTGTGTGAATGTGAGACTGCCATCTTGGTGCTGAGTTATCAGCTATTTTCATTCCTAAGCTGACACTGCGGGGTGAAAGATTTGGAGGTGGGGTGGAGGGCCGTGGATTAAAGATGATATCAAAGCAAAGCGAATAGATATAGTGATCCAAGAACGATGGCAGATAGCAGACACAGCCCGAGCGTGAGAGTGCAGGCCTGGGTTCATCACAGCAGAGAGATAGTCGGTCAAGGCGATGGCAAAGTGTGTTGGCATCGCTGTGAGTCTGGCGAATGTTTGACTTGAGGGTTCACAGACAGACCACACACGCTTTTTCTCTCAGTAGTATGTAGCCGTGTGCAATTAAAGATATGATCCTCTATTGTGCCCCCCATCTCAGTGTTTTTGTTTCAGTAATTCAACTGTGCGTGTGGCTATAGGAGGAGGGGTGGAGCACAGTATGAGCAAAGGAGGAGGGAAAGCAGTGAAAGATACTCAGCACTCAGGTGTGGGAGAGGCTTGCACCCTCAACCCTACAATAATTCTAATTGAGGAGTGTCCCTTGAATATCAGTAACAGGTTGTTAATCTAACACATTTAGTCCCACAAATGTGTTGCTATGGTAAAAACCAGAGCATTGTTGGATTAAAATGGAAAACTGCGTAGTCGTGTTTTGAGTGTAAACCGAAGGGCTGCAGCGCCAGCCAGACAGAACAAGACAAGGAACACAAAAAAGCACTTGCCAAGCTTCGACAGCTCGGCCTCGAAAACCCATAGCTGTATTTTCGTGGTACCACGGATAAAATCCCGTTTCGACTTGAGCCTGGGTTTATGGCGGGTGGGGGGGGGTAAATTTGTTCCCCTTGAATAGCTATATCCAAGAATCGCTTAGCAATGAGAAGATTAAGTGCACACATTAATCCAGCAGTCAGAGCAATCTTGTAATCCACTCAGTATGCTAATTGCCTGTTCTTTTTCCAGCAAAGGGGTTTACAGGCCATTAAATGGCACAGAGGGGTTGACAAAGGATAGCAAGCGTGTGCCCCACACCCACGCGCTCCCTCTTTCTTACTTGGACTTGTTGGGGCTGTTCTACGCCCCCACAGCTCGCCCAACCTCCAAAGGAATATTCACCAGCTAAAAAAGGAGACTGCTGTGATTCCAATGCGCTTACTTATTTTGCGCCGTTAGTGCAGACACATCCAGCTGTGCTTCTGTTCCAGTAGTAGAACTCTTGTGTTATTCTGTGGACTTTCTAAGCCATTCCACTCCGGCGGGGTTTCTCTGGACAGTCTGCCCCAGCAGACATCCTACAGTGGCCAGTAACACGCGCCCACATCTTAGGGGTGCTAAAAACGAACAAATGAACGACTGCGACGTGTTGTCTTTGTCCTGGCACAAGCCTTTCTCCCACATGCTGCCCACGCACAAGAGACTACCTATGTGGTCCCCCCCCACCCCCCGAAGTGGCTTCGGCATGGGAAACATGATGGATGTTGTTTCAGACCTGGTTTCTCGCTACACTGATAAAGCAGCCTTGTCAAAACACGGCGTCCGCTCGCGTAAGCAGACGCAGATAGCTGCAGATAATTAGAAGATTTGCGCTTTGTGTCGTTTGTGGTGCCGTGACGGATGACTCAAACAAGGCGTGTGGACAGGAAGCCTGACTGCGAATGTGTCTCAGGGTAATGACCAGAGTGTGCTTCTCAGATGTGGCTAATGAGCACGGCCATTAGACATAAATGACATTTTAAAAGCCCAGGGAAGTCTCGGGAAAGATGCGGCCCAGACAGACCCCCCCGACCAGAGCATCTGGAGGGTGATGCACGTTGGCTCGCACGAACCACCTCCGCCCGTGGTCAGGAGGATGTCAATCATCAAGTTACTGCTAGAACCAGAGCAGTCCCACTAGATAGAATGTGTCATACCCAGGGGATCAACGTTCTATTCTGCCTTGACCACTGTGGCCATTCTGCGTTGGTGATGCCAAAGGGAACGCTCTTCATTCACTGCCACATTAATCTAAAGCCATTCAACTTTGCCAATAGTTTGTTGTCAGTGTATTTTTTTCTACTATATATAAGATATAATCTTATGTCAGAGAAAGCATGCCATCCATCATTGCCTTGAAATTATATATTTCTTTTAAAATATGCTATCCTATAACCAGGCAATAACTGACGCCTTTAGCTGGCAGGGCGCAGCAGTGTCCTGGAGACCTATTTCAAAATAAAAGCCACCCATCACTGCAAGTGTAAATCATAGAACTGCATACAGTACTTCCAACTTTTATTTTGACGTGTGGTGGAGATATAGTACACAAAATGTAATTGCGAGCCATCTTAGATTTCGTCCCAAGGCTGTCTTCAACGTATGTCAGTGGCGCGAACAGGGTTGTTGCTTCTAGGTATTTTATAGTTCTACGATCATGCCAACATATCCCCTATGTGTGACAGATCATCTGTACTATCACACAATCAGTGTGTTCCTTTCTGTAATGCCTTGAATTACACGCCACTTTGCCAAAACACATATTAACTAGCGATTTATCTGACAATAAATAAACTGCCAAATAATACAGAACAGATATCAAACTTATTGCGTTAACAAGACGTACACTGTTTTCCTGGTCTGGTTTGTATGCAATTGTATAATTGCCTTGCTCGTTGTGTTTTCTAAAGGTATTATAATATCTCTGACTCCTCTGCATAAGAAAGCTAAGCGATAGGTGTAATGTGTACAGGGTCATATCTGAGGTAAGGTCGTGTGTGGGCGTGTGCCTGTATGCAGAGAAGGCTCCAGATGCTAAAACATTGGCAGTAAAGATGATATAACTGTTTTTATTCAACGTAACACAGGAATAACCTGGACAATCCGCTGTCTGTGTGGCTAGATATAACCCGGGCGATTCCAAAATGATCCCAAGATGATCATTTTAAAGCTGCATTTGATAAGTGCTTGCGAGATGCAGCTTCACCCTGCGTGTTCTGAAAGCTGTCATTCTGTGGGCTATCATTTCACCCTCTCTCCCCCCGCTGTAGTTGCAGAAATCACTTGAGACATACAGTAGCAGCGAGGCAGACTGTGTCCCATAATGACCTAGTAAACCTAAGGGGTCTCATGTTGACTTGGTGGTTTCACAAGGGCTTGGTAAGGCCAGCTCCAATATTTATAAACAATTCAATTTTACCAACAAAAAACAAAAGAAACTGCTTTGCCTTTTTAAGATACTAGCCTAAAGTCATTTCTGAAACTTTCACTTAAGGGTCTCAGAGACTGGGCCACTTCAGGGCCACTTCAGGTGTCCTTTATGATGAACACACCAGTGCCGTCTAAAGGAGCCCTGAAGAGGCTTTTCACAGAGGCTACAGAAATCAAGTGAGGGTGGTACGCCACACAAAATTAGGTCATCTCTACACATCCTTTGATCCCATCATTCTTCATCTGGAGGCGCGCGGCATATAAGAGGATCTATCTTTGCAAACAGCTTTGAGCCCCAAAAATTACAAACAAACCAAAGTCAGGAGATCGATAGAGTGTGTCTTGCAGAATGATGAACTGGCACTTCGGAGGGCCGAATCAATGTCGCTCTCGTTCTTTCTCTCCCTCTCTTAGTTGCTCTCTTTCTCTCTCTCTCTCTCTGTGTCTCACTGGGTGCTAAACTCTGCTCCCAGTCCCTATGCTGTCATGTGTTTGCGTGCATATCTATTGTGGTGCGGAGGCGCATCTCTTAACATGATTTGACGGAGGTATGTGTTTCCTTTTCCTTTTTAGCCTTGAAGACCCCATGTTGATGTGTCAGCCCGCCCGATGATAATGGCCCGCTGGATGAGGAGTGGAAGTACGTGTATTTTGAGGCAGTGTGTTTTTCCACTCAGATGTATTGATCTCTATGTCACGCTGCTCTTTGAATCACAGAGGAGCCCTTAAAACCTAGCCGCTGAAATGAAACCATCTCCCCAATGTAGCTCCTTCTCAGGACACAACCACGGTGCACGCTGCATATTTGTGTGTGTGGGGGTATTTAAAGGACCAATATCATTCCAATTTCCTTTTGGACAGATCTTTTCTCCCTTATGTCAGATATGTTTGCTACAATCCAGAAATGATGTCATACCTGGGACCAAATCTTACTGGATTGTTTTGATTGATTGATGATTTTTTGTCCATGTGACAGCTTTCAAAATCAGTCCATACATTTCAGGTCCCTATCGTAAAAATTCAAATCTTGTCTATAGATAAGAATTCAATTTTATGTTATATAGGGACCTTTAAAGTGTAACCAAACACGTCAATAGTCAAACTGCAGGAACAGTACCCTAGAGGTTGAACTCAGGTTATTGTGTTCAAACGCAATAACCGCAAACGTGAACGCACGAGAACTGCTTGTAGCGGGACAAGGAAATAACGGCGTTCGGTCAGCACAAAAGACGGAAAAACTTGAAACTCGAAAAGCTCAATAAAATCCGGAGCTACTGACTTTGTATGAACGAATTAAAAAAATGAACAGGACTTGTAACAAATGACGTGACCTTGTCATCATCAGTTTTAGCTAGATAAAGCAATTGCAATAACCTGTGTCCCACATGTTGAGGGTGCTGTGATTTGATTCTCGGGTTTCGGTTACTCGTTAATGAACCAGTACTTAGGGGGTGTGAGGGGGGTGGTGGTATGCAAACCACAGCCACATTAAAATAAGGGGGCTATTTTATATATTCACTATATTCACTGTTAAATTAATAAGGTTTCCCAAGGGGAAAAAAGTGTTATTTGAAGCTAGAAATTAATTGTACCACAGTAGCACAAGATCACATTTACAAACGAGACTCAGTGTTGGTTCGCTTTCCCACAAATGTGTTTCAATATTACGAAATGAACTGAGAGGCACTTAGACAGCTCTCGATTGGTTTTGCCAAAATGTTTGAAAATAACATTTAAAGGGCTTTATGGCTCCTTTTCCCTGTAGAGGTTTTATTTTAAAATGGGCAAAAGGCTTTTTGCCAAATACCTGTTTTTATATTCGATTCACACACACACACACACACACACACACACACACACACACACACACACACACACACACACACACAAACAATTAGGAAAATGTAAATTCAGAAATTTACTATTTTAGTTAATTCGATTGTAATTCAAAAGACGGTATTTAACAATAGATGCATTTGGGGGAAAACAAATAAATGAAGCATTACATCAACAAGTTCTTCTGGAGAAGAAAACTGGCTTGTGGTGCCAATGATGATGTTTCTAATACAAAACGAGCCAAGCTGGAATCTGCATAACAGACAAAAGAGAAGAGTTTACTTGTATTTTTTTTAAGAAAACCTCATTGGTTACAAATAGCAGACACTTTTATTCAAATAAACTTTGAATGAGTACAATTAGAAGTATTAAGGCGCTTATTCAAAGAAACTTACAATGAGTACAATTAGAAGCATTAAGGACCAGGAAGGGGTTAGGTATCATGCTCAAGGATGCTTATAGGTATGTACTGGCTGGGAGGTAACCACCCTAACCACTAACCTATAATGAATTTGGTGGACTAAAACAGATTTTACAAATGCAATCTATAGTTACACTTGTCTCTGTTTTCTGGATTACCTATAGGATTAACCACTATGCAATTGTGGCCCCTTGAAAGACTTTTGATTTTGGTATACTGCAGTCTTGGGTTAGTCAAATGTTTGTGAAATTGTAAGAGTAGCAGTAGTGCATTAGTACAGTCCATAGTTTTCACATGGTGGTTCAAATGGCATTTAACAAGAAAAACATTTCAGATAGTGTACTTGTTGCTATTACTGTTATGTTTCAATGTTAATAAGAAGATGGCATCCAACCCCCCTTACAACACTGGTACTTGTATGTGCATGATGTACTGTACTAACTTGTTAACCAGCATGTTCCAGTTCTTCTTGACGTAGTTCCAGGCTAGATGATGTCCTCGTGGGTTTCTGGCCACCATGTAGATGAGAGAAGACAGGTCCTGAGACCGAATCACCTCTCCTTCCAGTCCCAGGTGCAGCAGTCTTCCACACAAACGCACACCTTTTAGTTGACCATATGTCCTTCACTATATATCTATTTACATTAAATAAAATCATCTATGGTCTAAGTATGTAAGTATGGGTCCGAGTCGTAAAAGCAGACAGATGCAGTGCCATACTTGATTTTCACCACATGGTGGCACTATTGCCTACTAAATAAAAACATCCGAATGGTGGTACCTGAGTAGTTTGTTGGTGTCTCTGGTGCTAGCCAAAGCAGAAAGGATTTTTTCTTTGTGTGATTCTGAGAGGGAGATGGTGTACATGTGGAAAAGAGAGGCCCAGCCAAGCTCATCCTGTGCCCCGACTGAATACACTGTCTCAGCCACATCTGTTGGCAGACTGGGGTAGTCCCAGACATATGTATATTAGAGCTTGTAGCATGGAGGAATGTTTAGTGAGATTTAAAGGAATAATGTGTAAGAAATACTATATTGCACAATTTAAGTATTTAAACCCCTCTCTATCTCCATACTTAGTGTAAACATGCATACAGTAGTACCAGAGGTACCTAAGCAGAATTAGCATTTTTTCCTGTATTGAGTTAGAACGCAAAAAATGCTGACGCAAAATAGCTATACAATGCAATCCTATGGGGCACAGGAAACATCGGAAACGTAGGACAATATTTTTGCCACTGACAGACTTAGAATGTTATTATAAGTGTCTGGCAACATAGAACGGGTCCCTACAGAGACATACATGTGCATATTTCCCTCAATAACTGTGAAGAATCTGTAGAAAATTATTATTTCTCCAGTCAATGCACTTCCGCTTTTCTGACATTCAGTCCATTGTAATCAATTGTCAATGGAGGGGCTTTATGCAATTTTTTTACTACAGAACTAACATGACGTAGTGGGTGTTCTTTTTTTTACTTTTTTACTTTTAAAGCAAGGTATGTTTTATGTACGTCTGTAAATTTAGGCTAGCCTACATTTCACCCACTACATCACGTCGACAATACAAGTTATTTTTTGGTCTAAACTATTGCCTAAGGCACCTTTTAAGAAGAAGTGCTTTTAAGGTGAGTTGTAGATAGTTGTATTGTGATAAAAACTGGGAGCACACAACACACATGGCTGAAACACACGCACACCTGCACCTGCCCCCAGTCACGTGGTGCGTGGTGGGGCAAACCTTCTTTGCATCACTCTCCCTGCCAGTGCCCAGATAATACACACTATTTCTTAATGTCAGTTGAGACTGAATATAATACAGTAGCAGCCTAAATGCTGTGGTCCAGCCAAGCAAAGGAAATTGCTGGTCTTAATGTGAATCAGAAAAGACATATAATGTGACAGATCCAGGTTAAAGAAATGAACATTAGAAAGACAGACTTGAGGGTTCCGTTGGACTGAAGCCAGTCTCCGAAGCTCTGATTGGCTCTCTCTATAGAGGGAGGGTGTTCGAGGTGGCATGCCAAGGAGATGAGATTGGACCTCAGCCTCCTCTCGTGCACAGAACCCTGGTCAGTCCATGTCTGGTTGTTGATAACATTATGGAAGAACCATAGGATGTACTTCTGCAAGAAAGTCCCCATATTAGCTTAATCAAACTGCATGTCACACCTACGTTGATGGTTTTTCAGAAAATAGGAGGGCCTTGTATGTGTTTGCCATTCTCACCCTGAGCATGTGTGTTACATCAGGTACATTCCTCTTCTCCACTATCCTGTAAAAGGACTCCAGATAGCCCAGTCCCTGAAGGAGAGGCACTGTGTGTGTCTCAAGCGTCAGATAACCGATCAAGTCTAAGGCTTTGTCAAGGGAAAGCTTATCAGCCCTGCACAGACACGGCAGAGTTATGGAAAGGTGATTTAATGGTGGAATGAATGCTTTTATTTGACCAGTTTACACACAGAGAGAAAAATAAACAAGAACCCAGAAACATTGAGGTGCCCCTCATGCACACACAAACAGACAAACACAAGTACTTACATGGCTAACTGAAATGCGTTGTGTATCAAGTGTGTCCTGTCCTTGTAGCTCAGGGCAGTGTGGTTCTCTCTGAGCAGCTTGGTCATGACATCCCAGCCAGTGCCCTCATAGTGAACCAGGTAATACCCTGTCATATCAGAGTTCAGCTTCACCCAGCCCACCTCCTCTCCCACGTGCAAGCTGTCTAGATAGCCAGGACCAAACAGAACAATTACAATTAGGTCATTTAGCAGACGCTTTTATCCAAAGCGACTTACAATTACATGCTTCTATTACATGGAGCAGATTGGGGTTAGGCATCTTGCTCATGCATGCTTACAGGTAGGCCAACTCTGGGTCTGTCAGTGTGTCACGTGCACAGGCATGGATTCTGTTCAGTGTAAACACGGAGCTGAGCCTCATACAGTACCTGCGAGCGTAGTCATCAGGTGCCGATGGATTGTGTTAGATGTGTCTGACTTGTAGGTCAGAGGGATATGCCACAGGTACCTGCACATGAGGGTAGCACTATCAATTACAGGCCACTAAAACTTCAGTAACATACAGGAAGCAATATGAAATTGGCATTTGGTAATACACCAGTAGGCACTATCTTATTCACAGATAATAAAACCTCACACACCTGATTTGGCCATTTAGCAGACACTTATATCCTAAGCAACTCAAAATAAGTATATTATTAAGGAGCAGAGAGGGGTTAGGTATCATGTCCAAGGATGCTTACAAGCCCCTGCTCATGCCACTGCTAGGTAAATAGGTTACATTATGGTACATGGAAGTCTACATGTTATATTACTTACTTTGTTTCTGCTAAATGACCACAATTATATCTGATAATAACATTGAATATGCTAACCAACTTATACAATGCTTCAGAATTGTTAGTGAGAGGCAACATTTAATAATGCATTCGATTCATAATCTAATGTTTTAATTCAAGATTTAAATATTGAAATATGAATTACATATGTGTGTGTGTGGTTTTCACCCCTGCTGTAGTGTAGGCCATAGAGGATCGGAGGGGAAAACAGTCTTCAGGAACCTCTCCTGTCTGAGCATTAGATGAGACCCCTTCCTGGTTACGGTTACCAAGGGAATACCTTTCTGTAGTGTCCAGGTGTTCATCATAGCTGTCAGATCCAGGTGTTCTCCTGCAAACAAGTACTGTTGGAAAACAGCAGCAAACCCAGAGATCAGAGATTAGATTATACATTCATGATGAGAACTGAATATTTAAGTGAGGCAGCGTAGCTGTGTAAAAACATCAGTTCACATATACTGTGCTAAAATCAGTATGTTTATTCACTGCGTTCTTGTAGCCCTGGTTTCTGTTGTAGCAGTGACCTCCTGAGGTGAAGTCCTCTTCAGAGCATGTCTGAGAAAAGAAAATCACATTGAAAACCTAATTTTTAACATAAAAATCTCCCTTCCTTAATCTCTGTGACTGACAAGAACCTAATGAAGCTTAATTAATTAACTACGGTGTGTGTGATTTAGTGGGTGATGTGTTTTACACTAGCCAGACTGTCCCACAGGTCCTGGTTGCGTGCGTTGCCATAGCTGTACTTGCGGAGATATCGCACTATCCCGTTCTGGAACACCTCGTCGGTCAGAAAGTGCCTCAGCATGTGGAGCACACACGCGCCCTGCCGGAACACACCGGAAAAGTTCCATTAGTATACACCAAACTTTATTTAGGTACTGAACCAAACTTCTCCTAATGGTTGTATTGTTACAGGCCCACACATGAAGGACCACCATGAGTTGGCCTCATGTATGTGGTTCTGGACAGATATCTAAGTCCCTGTGTGTCATGTTTCATGAGTGTAGTATGTCACCTTGTCATAGGAGACTGTGTCAAACATCTCTTTGATCTGCGTGGGGCTCTCTGCTGGGCTCGATATGGGCCGGGAGGAATTCAAAGAATCTCGACCAACTGCTGCAAAGCACGTGTCCAGCAGATAGGCCTCCTGTGGTGAAATGTAGGTGATACAACATACCTCATTAACACCATTAAATTGTCTACTGTTATTTGAAAATCTGTCTTTGAAATTAGATAATTACCACTCCAATTTCAGGGTATGTTGCCTCCACTGAAACATATTCCATGTATCTGGCAAATCCTTCGTTAAGCCAAATATCATTCCACCAATCCATGGTCACCAAATTACCAAACCACTGTAGTAAAGCCAAACTTAATTATTTGCAAGGTTATTAATATATGAACAAAATATGACATTGCTACACTGAAAATCCAGTGAGAAACCCACCTGGTGGGCGAGCTCATGGCTTATCACTTTGGTAACCCAACGTTTATCAGAAGCGGAAGAGATGAGGGGGTCATAGAGGAGGCTGGTCTCTCGGTAGGTGGTTAGACCCCAGTTCTCCATCGCACCGGACTGGAAGTCTGGAATGGCTATCAGATCTAAAGGGGGGAAAATAACTATAGTCAGGAAGGCTAAGCTGACGGTCTAAAGAGATGTGGGAAAGACAGGTGACATTGTCAATGGGCAGAGAGAATATACTGCGCTGGTTCTCAGCATTTTAAAGAGACGTTTACCTTGTTTCGGTAGCGGGTACAAGATGTTAAAGTATTTTTCATAGAAGTCCAGCATTTTGACAGCAACCTCAAGAGCATAGTGTGTTTGATGCCATTTCTCAGGAGCAGCATAGATGGAAACCTATATAAGCATAGCATTGTGTCAGGACATACTGTAACTATGCACCTAGGAACACAACCGTAAATGTGTTTCATTTTCGGGCAAGGTTAATACATAAACGAAGGTGCATAAAGCAAATATACACATGTTCAGCAGTCCATACCTTCACTCCAGAGGCTGTTGTGGCAGTGACAGATTTGAAGTCACAGATGACAAATGCTACAAGGTATGTGCTCATCTTTACGCTCATAGCAAAATGGTCCTCCAGCAAGCCATCGCTGAGTTCAACTGTCTTCTCCTAGTATGCAGGAAGATTATTAAACAAATCACTAGCTGACTGATAAAATTATTCAACGTGTGTGGTACTGTATTATACACAGGTTGGCACTCACTATTGGCATATTGGACAAGGCAATGTGCTCATGGCTCCTCCTGATCTTGATGGAGTAGTTGGCTTTGAAGCTGGGTTCATCAAAACAAGGGAAAGCCATCCGAGCACTGGTGGGCTCAAAGTGAGTTGAAGCTAATATCCTGAAAAAAGACAGATCTATAGGCTAAGTACGGGTACTTTATGGTTAGACAGTGTAACAACAGTAGTGGCAGTCTCCTGGCCTGGTTTGGTGTGAAGAAATGTACCAACAACATTTATAGTGTTACCTGGTTTCTCCTTTACTGGTTTTGTAGCTGCTCTTATAGAAGCCATAGAAGCCTTCTTCAAGCTTAGCACCAAACTCAATATACAAGAAGTACTTTTGGCCACCAGTGAGCACCCTGGGACAGAAAATGGCTGCTTGCTCATGAGCAGGGTTGTGCAGCACAGGAAGGAGCTACCAAGAGACAAAGAGAGATGCAACCACAATACTTATCATGACTTCATTATGGCACAAACAGTCTAACTTAAGTAGATTTTTATGTAGCAAATTAGCACAATGAATACACCTGTACTGGAAGTCGGTTAGAGGTATAACCACTTTGCAGCGTCATTATGTTTTTACAATTTTGCTAAATATTTTTTTATGTGTTTTATGTCAAATTTTTTAATTAAAATCTATTTGGAACAGGAACATCTTGAATGTATGCATACCTTATCAGACAGATGAGATAGGTTCTGGTCCAACACCATAGCCTTGGAGATCTTAAGATCCTTAGCGTGTAGTACAACCCAGTTGGTGTCATTGTGGACATGAATCTGGATTTTAACTGACCCGGTGAAACTTAGGGTCGTCAGGTTAGGATGCAGGAATATGTCATACTGGAGAGGAGCGATGTAGCTGTATATAAAAACACAGGATGTGATTCCACTCACTCATTCTAAAACGTACTTTGTCTATAAGGAGAAATTGTGTTCAGGGCACCTAGGAAGACGTAGATGACTCCAGGGGAAGGACAGACTGCCAGTGGCTGAAGGCTGCGGTGGACTTGTGGTGGGCTGAGACCAAACCTCAGCTGTATAGAGAAGAGACAGCACTAACAACCTCACAGAGGTCATGGTTGAGACAGGGGTGTCTCAGCAGATGTTAGAATTTTATTATACCACTGAAGCGTTCTGTCACATCACAAATACGAGAGGACTGTTGATGGTTGAGGTGGCTGAGACAGCTGAAGTTAGGTGAGTCCTTTTGCAACAAAATGACTCAAATGCAACAAAGGGACTGTCACAAATAATGAAGCAAAAGTCTTGATGTTGTGAAAATATATATCTTCTGTATCTTTCCCTTGAACCTGAAAAACAAGAGAGCTCAGTCCTTTGCAGTTACATTAGGGTTAGGGAGTGGTAAGATATCATGGAGCCACTTCTGATATTAGCAGATGCTTTTATCCAAAGTGACTTACAATTTAATTACATGGTGCAGGTAGGGGTTAGGCATCCTGCTCAAGGATACTTACAGGTAGGCCAGCTCGTGGGCTCGAACCCACGACCTTCCGCCTGGGGGTTCAACACCTAGACTATCCTGCCCCCCTACTGATATGTGCAATAGACAAGTATATCAATTGATGAAAACCCATGTTATAAAATGGATTAACTTCACGTGTCTTGGCTGAGTGAAGTCCATTCAAGACAGACACAAAAGCACAAGCAAATTACGAACCCTGTGCCCATGTCCTGTCACCTTAAATAGGTGGTGTTCCAAGTTCTGCTAAAATTAGCTTTGAGCTTCAGGTTCTATTTCAGATAAGGACAAATCTAATTCTAAAGCAATTAAGAGATGTGGCCTAACAAGTTGAATACACGTGACTTTCCAGTGGACTAAACCCGTGGGGACGTTACTATTACTGTAATGATAGCTGCAGCCACAAAGCAGCTAAAGTTCACATGGGGACAGGCTGTAGCAGGAAAACTTACAGTATTTTATGGTACCAATATCAACAATATTATCCAATCAGTTCTTCCCTGTAAACAATATAAACAAGGTTTGACTTTGGTGGTGTGAAAACGCAAATGACAAACTGCTTTTTGTTTTTACCTTAGTTAAGCTGCATCATGCCTGCCTCGCTTCCTCAATAAACGATAATGTCGGTTTCATTTTCTCTTTCAAGCTCCCGCCTACCTGCTTTGCGTGTGTGTGCGCGCGCGTGCGTTTAGGCATATTAAATGGAACGCCAAAAGGCGTTAACAACAATAACAATAACAACGACAACAAACAATAATAATAATATTAATAATCTGAATATATATATATACAGTAGGTGTCAGAGAAGTCATGCGGATTTTATCTAAACAACACGCATTGTGAATGCTGACATAACAGGACGTCTGTCACACAGGCTGTGTGTGTGTGTCGTGGGCACATGCACGCACGCGTATGTGTGTACATCTCTGTGTACAGGTGTCTCCCAGAAGAGTGTACTATGATCACTGTCTCACCTCAGATCTAACAGTCTTCTGTGGTTACACAACGACCCACTGTACTCCACTTTAAACCGTTAAACTCTTTACTTTTCCCGGTCCTTTTAATGTCCTTTATTGGTTGCCAAGCCTCTTGACAAATACCTAAGAGAATATTGTCCATCAATCAACATACATGTACTGTATTGTCAAATCTGTATGAGAAGAGATGTTTTCTCTCTCTCTCTCTCTCTCTCTCTCTCTCTCTCTCTCTCTCTCTCTCTCTCTCTCTCTCTCTCTCTCTCTCTCTTTCAATCTCAATCTATGCATTTCTATTTTCTGGAAATCCTGACGTGTCATGCCTGCCTCCAAGAAACAACTGGTATTAAACATAAAGAAAGAAAGAAATCATGTAAAGATCATTTATCTCTACCAAACATCTCGAACAAGCTCCTTTGAACAAGCTCCCCCATCTAAGAAATGTGTTTACATGTGCCCACACGCGTGTGCATGAGGGATGGCTAGCCTCTTGCTATTAGCATTGACAGGCCTTCCTTAATGTAAATGCCGGTAGAGCATTTGTCTCTGTCTAGCACTCTTGTTTCTTCCCCAGTGATTCCCACTCAGTGTGAATGTAGCTCAGTATTCCCCAAATGGCCAATGATAGACATAGATTATTTGGAAGCATGCGGAAAGACATGTTTGGAATATCAAACGGCTTGTGTACTTTCTTGACTTCATATTAGTATAAGTTTCTTCCTCACACATTAAAATAGTTTATACTGACCAATATATATGTTTATATTATGTTTACTTTGCTTTAAAACTGTGCTGTGCTAATAGAAAAACACAATTGGTAATTGGTGCGATTGGTGATTGGAGAAAACATATTGGGTTCACTTACCTGCTTACAGTTTATGAATACAAGTCTATAATGGCATCATGTTTTATCATGCCTCTCAACCATTTCATAACAACCCCAAATTCATCTGTGTTAAGTTTCATTTTGAAGCAGCTGTCCGTTGATTGGCAGACAATATGGCATCCTGTGCTGTAGGATTCGGTTCATAAGCTTAGTAATTATTTAGAAACACAAATGTGCTTGTCTGTTTGTATGAGGCAGGGAGCTCTGACATAGCAGTAAATAGATACACAGCCAGCTTTAATAGTTGCAGATAACAGAAGAAGACACCCCATGCATGTGAATGAAACATTTGGCTTACTCACTCACACACATATGCACAGCTAGACCTATAGAGAATTGTCTCCTGTCTCTTACATCCAATCTTGAAGCATGTATTATTCATATCTGCTCCCTTTTTACTCTCCAGTCTCTGTATTACATTAACCTCTCTCCTTCTAGAAATGATTCTCACTTTCTGTAGATCTTCCATGTTTGGTCCTATATTGTATACACTCTAATATGTCTGTTTTACTGTCTTGGAAACTCTGTCTCTCTCTCTCTTCACCCACACTTGTTTTTTTCCCCCTGAACTGTAATTTATGCATCTAAAGCAAGCGTGACAAATTGTTACCAAGGCTGCAATACAAAATCACATACTGCGTACTACTACGCAAGTACCCTATTTTCCATTGCACTAGTATGAAGCAAGTTAAAAGTATGCTTCTTTTCGGACATACTACACAACGTCAAAAATCTGCGCCATTTCGTGCAACTTCACTGTTTAACCCTTGGGTTTATGACGACATACAGTAGCATTGCCAAAAGAAACATATGAGAATCACTTGTTACCACTTACCTCGATCTACATGGCTAAATTAACAAAAATTTACATTTCGGCTGTCCAAAGGGCAATTAAAAATGCGAGGCACAGGCAACTTCAAGCTCGTAGGAAATGTCTTTCACGCCAGTTAATTGTACAATTAATGAAAAATGTAATAAGGTTGTCCACTGTTTCAGGTCCGTTATTGCTTACTCTTTCCAACTAAACTCATGTAAATTCATAGCTACAATTTATTTTGGCTTATTACAATTTAGATACAAATTGTTTACTTTTGTTATAAGGTAAGCTAAACATTGTCATTATCCAATATCAAGAATATCAAATACTGAGTACATTTTCATCTCATCTCATTTCATCTCATCGTTTTCCGCTTATGCGGAATCGGGTTGCGGGGGCAGCAGCTCCAGCAGGGGACCCCAAACTTCCCTTTTCCCGAGCCACATTATCCAGCTCCGACTGGGGGATCCAGGCCAGGTTGGAGATATAATCCCTCCACCTAGTCCTGGGTCTTCCCCGAGGCCTCCTCCCAGCTGGACGTGCCT